>RHLO01000959.1:0-15110 GCA_003719415.1 Aspergillus olivimuriae
ACATTCGGGTGGTTTCGTGACCCCCACGGAGGATGGAGGACGGAGTACATACGGAGTACGTACTCCGGAGTAGTATGTAGTACTCCTAGTAGTAGTAGAGTAGTAGTAGTAATAGTCCTATCTTGTGTATTGTTCTGTGTACCTGGCTTTTGTATTATTCCTGTCCTCGAGGCTACTATGAAATAGGAGATTCTTTATAGTAGATTAGGGAGGAGGCATGTTCAGACCTAAGATTCCTTCCTGGATAAATACGTAGTGCTGATACAACCTGATGGGAGAGTCTGTCCTCTCCTGTCGGTGAAAGCGTTTTTCATTGCTTCACATTGCCTATATTGATCTTTACCTCTACATGGGTTCCTGGATCCGGACTGACGAAGACTCATTCATCAGCGAGGTACGACAGACAGGATGTAGAATAGCGGTATCTGGTGCGGCTCAATCTTGAATGCCAAATTCTACTTCATTGAGAAAAAAATTCGACAAAGTTCGACTTCTGATATGCAAGACGACGCCATTCGTCCCCACCTCTATCCTGACAATTTCTGCCCTGTATCTACTACATAGTAGTATCCTGGCCATACTGTGTCATGACATCAAAAAGACATCATGAACCGGACTGTCCAGAGACGTTCGGGTGTCAACAGAAAACATAGGAGGTCCAGTGAAGTGCCTTTATCGTATGGAAAGGTGCAATTTAAGCGAAAAGCAGACCACCTGGCTGTGTCGTCGCTCACTGATCAAAAACCCGGCACGCTGCCACGCACTTGCAAAACACATCGGACGATTCTCAAACGCCTTCCCGATCGCCGCTTAGTGGCCTCTTTGCCAGCAGGGTGGTAGTATCTCCCGCATCGCTCGCAGCCAGGTATCTCAGCATCATCATGTACGAAACCTTGTCGTCACTGTAGAGGCGGTGGAGTTTCGACATTTGAACCACCAATTCCACCCCATCGAAATACGCAATCAGGATCCGGCCGTGACACTCGGCCATGATCGAAAGTAGCATGACCTGTTCAACACCATCAATTTGCTCGTTAGACCGCCGTGGTTCGTCTCAGATGGTAGATAGGTCTGACAACGCACCGGCGCAATGACATGATCCTCCATGCCCTCCACCTGCAGACGATGTACCATCATGTATGCAATGACAAAGATCTCTTCGCGACTCGGAAAATCCGCATTCGCTTCGATAGGATTCGTCATCAATACTTTGACGTGAGGGGACCTTGCACTGCTCGGGCGGAACCAACAGTCACTGGGTTCCCAGCGGGGCCTGTCGGCGCACAGGAGGCGATACTCAGCTGGGAGAGGACAACTCCTATTCCCATATCAGCGAGGGAGAATACCGTGGGTGATGAAGGAAATACGCACGAGTGTCTCCAGCCCGAAATGTGTGCGAGGGATCCGCGATGGGGCCCGCGAGAGCACTGCATCAGCTGAATGATGAGGCTGGAAACGCAGGAAACGCGTCCGCTAGGACCGTCCATCAGCCCCGGGATGGGAGAACCATGGCCAATACCTTGCTGGATTTGGCTAATGCGAGCGCCAGTTTTGTTTTTGTTCATCTCGATGGGATGGGCGTCAATCTGCGCCTTGGGCCACGGGGTAAAGATTGGGGCGATGTTTATCTCCTCTGGGGTAAGGCCAGGGTGGAGCTTGATCTGGAGCTGTTTGAGTAGCTTTTCATCGAGAAAAGAATCTTTCAATGATCTCAAGGTGTCTAGCAGGTTGGATAAGAACGCGATGGTGCCCTCTCTTTCCTTCCGCACTGCGTCTTTTGCGGTGGGGAAGATTAACTCCTTGAGTGTTTCGCCTAGATGACGGATTCGATAAAGGGTATTGCGAAGAAGAGCCATGATGGTATGGGGTGTGGTAAGAGGTTGCTACGGAGAGATGCGATGATGGACTGTAGAAGCCATGAGGCAGGAGACGACGGGACGGGATAGGTCAGGAAGAAAAGGGAGAAACATGACGTCCAGCGTCGTCAGATTCATACCTCCTGCAACCGATGACCATCCACCCTACAAGAATAGTAAATCGTATCCCATAATTTAATAACACGAGGGTCGAGCTGTAGGAGTATTTATCGGTCAGCCGCGCTGTGACAGTTCCCTCTCGTTGCACCAGTTGGTAGTCGCGGCCAACGAGGAATCCTATCAAACGTCAAGGGGAAATCAAATCGATTTGAAAGGGGTAGTCGACACGAAAGACACCGATCACTATACCAACTGCTAATACAGAGCAATCTGCCCCTTAGGAATAAATATCTATACCCCCAGATAACAGCCCAACTGCATCAATGCCGCACTATGTTGACCGCAAGTAGTACTCAACTTGGGAACGCATAGAGTACCGCCACAAAAAGAACCAGACGCGTCCGTCATATCCATGTACTTCGGTAGTCACCTTCCATCCATTCTTCCCTATCGTGTTGTAGGTACGTTACGTGGTCGTCGCGGTACTGCACCGGTGGATTCATATGTACTCCATATAGATGGCTCGATTCGCTTCATCGCAGCGCCAGAAGTCTACGGGCCTGGCATTTGAGATGACGGGGGAGGTGTATTCGATGGGTGAGCAAAGGCTGCTGCTGTTTGCATTCGCAGGGTGTTGTACATTCAGTCAGGGAGATAGATCCCTATGCCAGTACAGCCTGATTGCACCGCCATCATTGTCACGACCTACCGAGTTGGTCGGTGCTTGGATATACCTACGATGAGGGTCTACATGCGCACAAAATCACCAATTAAGCCCTTATGACATTACTATTACCATAACCTCACATAACACATCCCATCTCTTCACTTCTCCCCTCCCCCCCAACAACCCAATGAACCAAACAAGGCAAAGTCCTCATCTACAGAAGAGCAACGCCCACGACACCCACCAGAGCCGCAACTCCCGCTGGAATCACGTGCGCCACAGCCCCCCCAGTGAAGACAGGCGGTTGGGAGGCGGTGGTGCTGGCGGTGGAACCCGCGCTGGTGCTCATGCTGGTGCTCGCGCTGGTCGTCACCGTGGTGCAGGGGGTCGGGGTGGTCGTCGGCACGGCGACACTGGAGCAGGGCGACTCCGTGGGGATGACCGGGTGGGACGACGAGGGCGACGGGGTGGACACGGACTCGGAGCTGGTCTCGACGGGCGGCGACACGATGGTGGCGGTGTCGGTCAGGGTGTTGGTGAGGGTGTTGGTGATGGTGCCGCCGGGGAGAGTGGTGACGCCGCCAGGGCCGGAGCAGTCGACGCCGTTGGGACAGCAGCCGGTGCCGTCGCAGTAGTGGGTGGGCGGGCAGCCGCCGTCGCCGCTGGGACAGCAGGTCCAGGAGGTTTCAATGCAGCCGCCGTGGCAGTCCTTGCGGCTGTCGTAGGAGCAGGGGAGCTCGATGACTTGGCGGGGGGCGAGATGCGCCGGGGAGACGTTGGCCAGGGCGGTGGTGGCCAGGAGAGCGAGGGGGATGAAGGCGCGCATGGTGGAGGAGGTTTATAAACGAGTGTGGATGTACAGAAGGTATGTACGGTTGGACAGGGTCTGTAAAGACGGCGCAAAAGAGTGACTGGAGATGGAGAGAAACCCGGGGGAGCGTCAGGGGCAGCGCCGTGCATATTTATGTCTTAGCGGCTCGATAGTCCCCAACAACGCCGGCGCGCCCAGGGTTCACTAACCAGCGCCGGACTAGCGAAACCGACTAGCGAGAAGGGATACGAGAGCGACGCTCGAGTCCCCCGCCGGATTGGCAGCGGATCCTGCAGGCACCAAAGTCAATTCTGCCCAGGGACGGCGTCTCCAATCGTTCGTCCGTCGTGGGCACGGATGCTTTCACCCGGACGAGCACGGGGCAACCTGGGCGCTTTGCTCATTTCCGGGGACCGGCGGTGGAGGACGCGGTTGGACAGCGTCAGACTCTGTCTGGAGAGACGGAGTAAGGGCGGGTTGTCTCAGACTCATTTCCCCCCCGGGGGATCGTCGCAAGCATCCCAGCAGAATAAGGGGTCATCCCAGAAGAAAAGGAAAAGTACATTGAACTAGCATACGATCTAAACCCAAAACCGCCCCTCATTAAACGCATCGTATCATCGTCGCCAATCGCGCGTGGATCCCCCGTCTATCGCCCGATTTACTCCATCTCGATCGTGCCCGGCGGCTTGCTGGTGTAGTCGTACGCCACCCGGCACACGCCCGGCACCTCGTTGACAATCCGCGTCGACACCTTGCTCAAGAACTCGTACGTGAACGGGTACGGCGTCGCCGTCATGAAGTCCTTGGTCGAGATGGCCCGCAGCAGGATGATGTTGGCGTACACGCGCTTGTCGCCCATCACGCCCACCGCGCGCGACGGATCCAGCGCCGCGTAGGCCTGGCCGATCTCGTCGTAGATGCCCGCCTCGCGGATCATGCTGATGAAAATGTGGTCCGCCTGGCGCGCCATCTCCACCTTCTCCGGCGTGACCTCGCCCAGCACCCGAATGGCGATTCCAGGCCCTACACCAGAAGTATTAGTGAACAATCCATGCAATGGGGGAGCGGGAGCCCGTAGAACCCACAAGGCCACCTACCAGGGAACGGATGACGGCCCACGAGCTCGGGCGAAATGCCGAGCTGTCGGCCCAGAGCGCGGACCTCGTCCTTGAACAGCTCGCGCAGGGGCTCAATCAGCTTGAGACCGTGACCGGCCATGAGACGCTCGGCGATGCCGCCGACGTTGTGGTGGGTCTTGATCGTCTGGGAAGGACCCTTGAAGGAGATACTCTCGATGACATCTGCGAGGCATGAGTGACGGGTGGAGCGAAAGGGAAACCGAGGGGGAACTCACCCGGGTAGAGCGTGCCCTGCAAGAACCACTCGACCTTGCCGGCATTCTGGGCTTCAATCTTCTTGGCCTCCGCCTCGAACACGTCGATGAACTTGCCGCCGATGAACTTGCGCTTCTTCTCGGGGTCGTCGACACCCTTGAGACCGGCCAGGAAATCCTCGCCGGCGTTCACCACCGTCAGGTTGATGCCCAGCTGCTCCTGCAGCACCTCCTTGACCTTCTCACACTCGTTGAGGCGCATGCAGCCGTTATCGACCAGGACCGCGTGGAACCGATCGCCAATGGCCTCGGTCATCAGCTTGGCCGCCACGGTGGAGTCGACTCCGCCGCTGACCGCGCCGAGGACCTGACCCTCGGGGCCGACCAGGTTGCGAATGCGGGTGATCTCCTGGCCAATGAACTCGGACATGGTCCAGTTCTGCCGGGCGCCGCAAATGCCCACGGCAAAGTTCTTCAGGAGCTGACCCCCGTTAGGGGTGTGGCTACGCAAGTTAGCCGGGGGCGGGTGTGAGACGAGCGTCGACGGGGCAACTTACGTGACCTCCGGGTGGAATTGCAGGCCATAGATGGGCTGGGTCTGGTGGGCGATGGCGGCATATTCGGAGTTCTGGGTCGTGCCGACGGTGTGGAAGCCCTCGGGCAGGTTGCGCAGCTTGTCGCCGTGGGACATCCACACGGACTGGGCATCCTCGAGGCCCTCGAACAGCCGGTCGACGTGGCCGCCGAACTTGGTGGCCTTCAGGTCAGCGTGGCCATACTCCCGCGCCGTTCCCGCGACCACGTTATCGGCGTGCAGGCGGTGGGCGATCTCCTGCAGACCATAGCAGATCCCGAGAATGGGGACCCCGAGCTCGAAGAAGGCGGGGTCGACGTGGGGGGAGCCCTCCTCGTAGACGGAGTAGGGGCCGCCGGAGAGGATGATGCCCTTGGGCTTCCAGCCTAGGTCGGCCAGCTTCTGGGTGCAGGGCAGCATTTCCGAGTAGACATTGATCTCACGAAGACGGCGCGTGATGAGGTGGGTGCTGCGGGAGGGGTTGTTAGCGGATTGGGCCGGGAGATGGATCGAACGACGGGGGGACCTACTATTGCGATCCGAAATCGAGGGTCAGGATGGTATCGAAGGCATTGTGCGGGATGGCCTCCACGGCAGAGTTGGCGGCCATGATGGTGGCGTGAGTCAGGTGAAAGTCCTGGGGATGGTCGGGGAGCACCAGGGGGGAGAGGGGACGAGCAGCACAGAATCGGAGACAGACACAGTCACCCCGAAGGAAGAAGTCCAGCTGACGACGAGGAGAGGATGGGAGAGGTGCAATTGGATGGCCGGTGGTACCCGATCAGAGAGAGAGAGTCACCCGAAGAAAAATCCGCAGAAGAAAAAGTATTCTGCCGGTCTGCCCCGCCGTCCATTACTCACCGCCCACGTGATGCTGAGCGTCTCGGGCGGAACCGACGATCTTATCAGATGCGATAATGACCGATTCGTGGTTGGTCCATTCGTCTCCTCTGGGAACTACCTAGTACCTTACCTAGTACCTTCAGGTAGTGCCTAGGTAGTGATTCTTGATCGCCCCTGACCGAGATAGACCAGGATAGAGGGTCACTTTCCATTGACGTCTCCGGGGCCAGATAAGAGTCTCCTTATCCAACAGGATGTTGTGCATTCGGCCTCTTTGGTCCGTTCCTCGCCCGGGATGATCATGACGCCCGCCGGGCGATGGTCGAGTCAGACCGGGAAGAGAAAAGGAAGAGAACAGGGAGGACCCCTTTCTCCACCGCTTGTTGCAGCGGACGTGACCAGAAACCAGGGGCTCGTCCACCCCCAAGAAGTGCCGGCATCGGCCCAGGGCCGGTGGAGTGAGGGGCCGAGGGAAGGGGTTCCGGCCGCTTGGCTTTCCCTGATCTGGGCTTGGCAGCATCCATCTTGGGGTACCTACCGATAGTAGGTCCCTGAGTACTACGGGGTGTATATACACTATTGGAGATCTACATTCTGATCCGGATCCCACAGAGAATGCTCCCGTGCTGGCATTGGGCCTGACGACATGCACGGTCAACCCATGCGAGGGGCAGATGCCCGGTGCTAGTCATCGTGGCCGGCCTTCTTCGGCCTGGGGACGAATGCTCGACGGAGGATAACATGACCCAGCATGACCCGGGGGGCATGCGATATGAAAGAGTCGGTCCGGCCGATCAGAACGCGGAGACAGCCAGGGGCGGCGATCAGATGATCGCGTCCGGGGAGTCGGAAAGAGGGGAAGCCATGAGGTCAGGTCGAACCATGATTGCGGAATCGTGCATGCGGGTTGACGACGAACGCCTGCTGGGACGCTCTCCGCACCGGTCACGGGATCCCGCCCAGACGGCGCGGCCAATGGCGGCACGGCGGACCCGGGGGTCGGGTAACGGTTAGGTAAGAGGAATGTCCGTGGTGAGCGGGGCGATCCCCTCCCCTCCACGTCCCGTGCGATCCAGGACCTGACGAAGATATGGGAGACGACCGAGTCATGGCGGAGATATCGAGAGCATGCGTTGGGGAGGGTTCATCACTCCAGGAGGTTCATCGTACAGAGGATAGAGTCAAAAGGACCATGTCCAGATGGATGGACCGGATGCGAATCCCGAGGGAAAGGCCTCGCCCGAACCGGTGGTCACGGGGTCCGGCGGAGGCGATTTTCCATTATGTCATAGAAAGCAGCGCCCGCCAGTCATCGTCGCGCGACTCCCCCCTGGTCGTGCAGGCCACCAACTTGAGACGGGGAACGCATCCCATGAGCGGTCTTGGGACCTCCCGGGGAGAATTCGAGGCAGCGCGCATGCTGGTGATGCGATTCCGACTCCATACCAGTGTACCAGACGGGCCCCGACGACGACGAGGGCCTGTCTGGCAGCGACGATCACTGATCGATAACTCTCTTTTAGCGCCAGGAGGCGAATCCGCCGGGAAAAAGCAAAATTCTCCTGGGGCGAACGGTGACTGGACGGGGACAGGGATTTCCCCGGGCTTCGAAGCACCACCGATGTAATTCTGCATGAATGATGGTTAAACTTTTTTTCTTTCTTTTTTTTCCCCTTTGTTCTCTTCTTCTTTTTTTCTTTGTTTCATTTTTTTAAGAGGTTCCTCCTTCCCATCCAATGAGGACCGTTCAGGCGGGAGGCATGGGGAGAGACGAATCTGGCCGGGTGCATCGTTAGGGTTCGTTTTGGGAGAGCTTCTGGAGATAAATAAAACAAAGAATCATTAAATCATACAATAAAAAATCGTTTAAAGAAAAATCAGATGAATGAAAAGATTTGTCGTAGTAGTATTATAGTCTGTTACGGTAGGATTCTGGGTCCTGGCAGTGGCCCCAGCCCGTCCTGATTCGTGCCTGCTTGCCGTTTTCCGTGGCCGCAGCTCCACCCGCGCTGACTCGATCGTTTTTCGCCTTCTGGCAGCTCGTATAAACCACTGGCTCCTCCGTGCCTGGCGCAGCCGCTGGAGCTCCCCACGATCGCCTTACCTCATCGAAACCGACTGCATCTTCTTTCTTCCTCTCTCCTCTCTCTCTCTCTCTCTCTCTCGGTCTCTCTCTGTCTCTGACGGTCTTCTCTCCCTCTCTATACTTCCTCTCTATACTCCTACTATTCCCCTCCACTCATTGCGCAACGTTGATTCATCGTCACCACTCTCCCCGTCTCTCCTCCCCCCTCCATCGGCTCGCATTCGGGAACCTGTCAGTGCCCGCATCGGGGGGCGTGGTATTGTTCCATCCGCGAGCAATCTGTGACTAACAGGTTTCCTCCTGCTCCTCCGGCTGGTTCGACGGTCTCCGCCGCCCCTCTTCAAGCAAGGCTCAGAATCTGGGGAAAGAAAAAAAAAAAAGAAAAGAAAAGCTTTTTTCCTCTTACTCAATTTTTTTCTTTTCTCCTTTTCCCCCTCTTGTTTGCTCGCCTGCTCGACCTTCCTTTCTGTGCCATCGGCGGATTTGTGCGGCCCCTGGCAATCTGATACTCCCGACGAGTGAAGGTATATAGACGCCGTTGCGCGCCGCCCTCACCATGTCGTCCGCTGCCACCTCCTCCCCGGTTCCCCTGCACAAACCGCTCTACCTTCGTCATCCCACCAGGGAGGTCGCACCCGCCAGTCCCTCGCGCACCTCCTCGCCCTATTCCTCCGAGTGTTCCTCGCCGGACGGGTCCCGATCGAGCAGTCGACGCCGTCCGTCGGTCGGATCCATCAAGGAAGACATTGACGGTATGTCTCTGATTGCTCCCCCCCCTCCACTTGAGGATTTTTTTTTTTTTCTTCCCTCTCTTCTCTTTGTCCTTGGTGTCCCTCCTCGCCGTCCAATTCCAACTCAAGGCCCGTCTAATACCCGCCGCAGGCATTGCGCAATCTTTTGTTGATACACACATCGACCGCGCCCCCCAGGAACAGCCCAAGCCGAGCCCCCTGGAGATGCACCCACCCCCCGAGTTCTGCTGTCCGTGCGGTGGTTTTCTAGGCTGGAAGCAGATCCGCCTCGGTGGCAAGAGCCTCAGCCGCAGCTATGGCGATTTGCGAGCGCTCGGGAACCTCCATGCGCGGGGATGGGCATGGGAGAGCGCTCCGACTCCGCCGCCCTGCAATCATCCGGCCCAGGACCTGGTGAGGGAGCAGAAGCCCGTGCCAGGCACATCTGCCCTGGAGAAGCTGCCGCCAGAGGTGCTGGACCAAACCATCTCCTATCTCGCTTTGGACGTCCCCCCCAATGGATACACTCCGCGCAATGTCGACCTCATCTCGTGCCTCCTGACCTCGCGCACCTTGCATGCAGCCACCCTGGCCGTCTTATATCGGAACATGACGTTCCCCCATTCCATCATCTTCTCCAAGGCGCTCAACCATATCTCGCAGTATCCCGCATTGGGCACGCTGGTCCGTCGCCTCGATTTCTCCCATTTCACCTCCGTCGGTCTGGGCCGTACCAAGCAGATGAACTCTGAAATCCAGAACCTCACGTCGAGGACGCTCTTGAAGTGTTTGGAGCTGTTGCCAAACCTCAAAGAATGTCTCCTGCAAGAACATGTGGAGGGCGATCTGAGTGTCGAAGTGCTCCAGAAGCTGTTCACCGGTCTGCCGAACCTCTCGGCCGTGGATTTCTGCGGCTGCTCTAGCCAGTCCTTCTCGGCCGTGTTCTCCGAAGCCCTGTCCGAACGCCTAGAATTCCCCCAAACGCTGCCCAACCTGAAGCGCGTTTCTCTGCATGAGTGCAGCACCCTCCCCGCCGCCGCCTTCGAGACGCTCCTCCCGCGCCTGGTGAACCTGACCCATCTCGATGTCACGCACACCCAGATCAATGAAGCAGCCCTCTTCTCGATTCCCGTGACAGCCAAAATCACCCATTTGAGTCTGTCGCGCTGCTCCCGCTTGCCGGCCTCCAAGGTCGTCGAGTTTTTGACCACCCATCCGGCCGTCTGCGATTCGCTGGTGTACCTGAACTTGATGACCGATCCGACCCGGTACCGGCTGCTGGAGGAGGAGGACATCAGCGCACTGCTCCCCAAGCTCCCCCCTTCCCTTCGTTCCCTTAACCTGGGTGGTGCCAAAGTCACGTCGACCCATCTGAAGCCCTTGGTTGCGTTGAGCAAGCACCTGGAAGAATTGGGGTTGAGCTCGGCCGACCTGACTGCGCAGGATATCAATGCCTTCTTCGCCCCTCCCGCGCGTCCCGCTCCCAATGCAGAGCAGCTCAACGAGCCGTCGACGCCGGCCGAACCCTGGGTTCCTCCGACTTTGTGCTATCTGGATTTGAACAAAGTCCAATCGCTCTCGCTGGGGACCGTCTTTAACACGTCCGCATGCTTGTTGCTGTCCCAGCAGAGCTACCCTCTCCAGGTCATTGAATTCGGCGATAAGCTCATTACTCCCCTGCGGGAACGGGCCAAAACTGCGCGATCCTCTCTCGGCTGGACCGTCCGCGAGCTGGGACGTCGGGGCTGGTATGTCCGCGATCCCGCGTCCATGCCCTCCCAGCCGGTCGACGACGGCTCTCGCTGGTGGAAGATGGGTGCTCGCTGGTGGGGGATGCGGAAGATCCCCGTGGCCGTCGGCGACGTCGGCGGCATCTACGGACACTACATGTTTAAAAAGTAACCGGTGGTTCTACGTGATGCATTTTTTTCATCTTGTTATACCCTTGCGTGTTTTGTTGGACTGGGCGGACTTCGGCCATCTTTGGGCAAATTGCATGGATTACGGAGCGGAAAATGTGGGCGGATATGCTCGGATGCCTTTGATTTGCGATGTTCGTGGTCTGCATAGCGTGAGCGATGGTCCTCTTTCAGCGTTGTCATGGATTTGTCTTTCTGGTGGCCTTGCGATGTTGCGATATCCCCGGTTTTTTCTGTGTCTTTTTTTCGTCGGTTTTATTCTTCTCTGGTGTTGTTTTATTACTGTGTTTGATAGCTCTCTGCTCTATGTGCGGTTTCTTCTTTTTGTTTCAGCATGGCCGGGGGACTTGTGATTCTGGGCGTTGGCGTCGATTCATCAAAAATCAGCATATCATCAGTAATGAAAATGAATTCCTGGGACCATTCCTCCCTTCGCAATCGAGTGCATTGGTGGAAGTGCACCCGGTGATTAAATGAAATTAATACTTCAGGTTATTATGATTCAAACATGTCCGAGAAGTATACTCCGGAGGACACTGGGAGCTCCGATCCGGTCACGTGCCGATACTGCCTGATAACCCAGCTCACCTTCAGGTTTGCTGATCTCGTTCGCCCTCCACTCAATCCCCGTCACCGCGTCCCCTCGCTCCCCTCCGTGAAGGCCCTCGACCTTCCGTACTGCGGAACCACCGCTGGGATCGTCTTCTCCCGATGGGTGGAACTCTACACGCCGCCCAAGACCGTGGACGCTGTCGAGTGCAGAGACGATGGCGCCGCCGAGCGGGTCGGCAGCGTACAAGAAGAAGGATGGCACTCTGATGATGTCGCAGGATCTCCAGTCGGTCTCCTGGATTCCTGCGGCGGGCGGTGCATCCGGAACGATTACCCTGCCGGTTTCGCAGATCACCAGTACGTCTCCGATCGTTGTGCAGATCGCCACGCGACCACGGAGGTCACCCACGCTGACTGTCTCTCGCAACAGATCTCCAACAAACCCCCGCGAGCAGCGCCAAAGTCATGTTGAAAATCTTTGTGCTGGCCCCCAATGCCCCCTCCGCCGCGCCCGAACAGTATGTTTTCCATTTCACCGCGGGAGCCAATGCCCGCCCCGAAGCCGACGCCATCAAGGATACACTCAGTGCCGCCATCCAATCCACCAAAGCCGCTCAATCCACACCCACCCCGACGCCGACGCCGGGCGTTCCCGCCTCCGCCGACGGCCTGTCCCCCGCCATGGCGATCGCGAACGCCGTCTCCTCGGGAAGCACGGGACAGTCCCCGTGGGACGACGACAAGAGGCTGAAGGGAGACGTGGAGCTGCAGCAGTCGTTGCTGAAGGCGGATCCGACGCTGCAGCGCATGTTCATGGAGTCCCTGAGCACGCGACCGGAGACGCTCACGGCGGGACAATTCATGACGCAGTTCTGGTCGACGCGATTGCATTTGTTGCGCGCGCATGCGATCGAGCGGTCCCAGACGCGCGGGTCGTACAATGTGCTGTCGACGCTGAAGCCCCGCGTCGAGGATAATGTGACCAAGCTGAACATTAGCAAGGAGCAGATCCAGCTGATCTTCAGCCAGCACCCGCTGGTGAAGCGCGTGTATGATGAGAACGTGCCGAAGCTGAGCGAGCAGCAATTCTGGTCGCGGTTCTTCCAGAGTCGGCTGTTTAAAAAGCTGCGTGGAGAACGGATCTCCGAGACGGATGCGACGGATGCGGTCCTGGATAAGTATCTCAAGGAGGACGAGTATGCGAGTATTGAGCGAGAGGAGGATACGTCTGTGCCGAATTTCCTCGACTTGGCGGGAAATGAAGTGAATCACAGCCAGCGACGGGGCAACCGGCCGGATGTGGATATGAGATGGTCGGGCAATGGCAAGGTTCCCGTCATCCGCACGCTGAATCGATTGAGTGAGAAGATCATGGCCAATGTCGCGCGGGCGGATGGCGATCGACACGCTCCCATTGGCATGGACGAGGAGACATATGACGAGCTGCAACTACGGGATCTCCGCGGCGACGAGAAGCAGAATCGCGTCCTGCTGAATATTCGCGACCAGAGTCGGTTCTTCTCCGCGCAAGCCAAGGAGACCGACGATCACCAACGCCAGCTGTACGCCAAACAGGACCCGGAGACCATCCTCCGTCAGCTTCGTACCGACATCGAACAGCATCTTCCGGATGATGGCACCGCGCCGCTCGGCCGGCTCGTCGAACCGGAGGAGGACAGTGATGACGAAGACCAAAAGGGCATGCAGGCGGCCGTGGGCTCGCGGGCGAACCTGCAACGCGCCTCGGCGCAGATCTTAGATGCGATCCGCGATCGCCGCGCGCAAATGGAGGTCACCTCCACCTCGAACACGTACGGCCTGTCCAGCAGTATCTACGACCGGCTCACCCTCACCCACGCCACGAGCACCGAGTTCCTGCACCAATTCTGGCAGGCGTTTCTGTCGGGCAACCCCGACCGTGCCGGCGAGGTTGCATCCCTGGTGGAATCGCTGAACCGGGCAATGGAGCGGATCAAGGCCGTGGCCCAAGACGCTGAGGCTGAGCGACAAGCAGAGGTGGACCGGCGCAAGCAGCACGCACGGGAGATTATGGAACGGACCGGCCGGAAAACGAAGCTCAACCTGACCGGTGTGGGCGGTGGCGAAGGCTCCGTCAATCAACTGTTGGGGCCGACGATTCGAGCGCTCGAGACGGCGTTGAGCAAGTACCAGGCGGCGCTGGCGGAGGAGATGAAGGAACAGGCGAAGGCGGCATAATTCACGCGATAGAATGTATGTACTAGTAGAGGGACGTTGAGATGGTGATGGTGGCGAGCATATAACAGCCCTTGAATGATATTCTCCTTACTCGTAGCATGGCATACCGAATCGGAGGGAGGCATCGGCATGCCGAACCCCGCGGTCTCGGCAGCGGCTCTGTCGGCCCGCCGTTCACGCGACGTGTTCTCTCCAACTTCTGCCACTCTACCCCTCACCACCTTTGCGCTCCTCCGCCCATCCATCCTCCCTCTGAGACAGACACACCCTGGGGAAGGCAGCAGAATGCTCACCTCCGGCCTCACCAACACCCCCATTACCAAATACCTCCTCATCTACACGGTTGCCGCCTCGGTCGCCCTCGCCATCCTCGACATCAAACACCTGACCAGCATCCACGTCGCCCCGCATCTGTGGCAATATGGCCAGTACTGGCGGATTCTCGTGTGGCAGGTTGCCGGATTCGCCAATTCCACTGAAGCGCTCTTCGCTGCCATGTTGGTGTATCATCTGAGGGTGGTGGAGCGCGCATGGGGGAAGCGCAAGCTTGCCGTACGTCTGTCTCCAGTACCTCGTGCTGTCCTCCATATGTCAATCACATACGAGAAAACGAAACACCTCACTAACATGCCGCTGCTAGACATTCCTCCTCACTACTCTCCCCTACACCACTCTGCTCCCCCCTCTCCTCTTATCGCTCTTGCTCCGCCCCCTTTCCTTCAACAAATACAACTACCTCCCCTGCGGCCTCACGCCCACCATCTTCGCCCTCCTCGCCCAATACCACGCCTCCATCCCCCACACCTTTCGCTACCGCATCTCCACCTCGGTCAGCAAACCCGCCGAACCCACCCCATCATCACCACCCACGTCATCAACGTCAACAACAACCCCAGCCCTCACCCTCCTCCTCTCCGACAAATCCACCACCTACCTCGTCGCCGCCCAGCTCGCCCTCTCGCAGTTCCCGACGAGCCTCCTCCCCGCCCTCGTGGGCTGGCTCGTCGGGTCCGCCTGGCGGATGGAGTTGCTGCCGGGGTTGTCGCCCAGCGTCGCGGGATGGCGGGTCCCGGCGTGGGTGGTGGGCGAGCGCGAGACGAGACGGTCCGGGGGTTCGGCGGATAGTGAGCGGTATCGGGATTTGAGGAGACGGTTGGAGGGCGAGGCGGCGGCGGCGGCGGCCAGTTCGTCGGGCGCTGCTGGGCAGGCTCCGGGGGAGGGGACGCAGCGGTTGAGACGGGCGGGGGAGTGAATTGCATCTTATCTTATTTCTCTTTGTTCTTTGTGCGCTTGTAGTTGTGGATCTGTGTTTCTTTTGGGATATGTGGTGTTTTGGGTATTGAATGTGTGTGTAGAATATGTATGTCGTCGTTGTTGACATGGATATTTACTCTTGTA
>RHLO01000096.1:0-21122 GCA_003719415.1 Aspergillus olivimuriae
CACCAACCCTCTTCTTCCTTTCTCCCTCTCTCCTCCATTTCCCTTTTTCCTACTATTTCCTCGTTTCATACTCCTCTATAAATTCTCTCCTTTATTCTCGCTCCCTTATTTCTCCTTCCCCCCACAAAAGGACGACCAAGGCGCCGTACGTATCGATCTGACAACCCCTCATACCCAACCTCAACACCACCCCAAATCGCCTCACACACAGCCAGACATATAAAAAGAAAAAACAAAAACCATACTGACAAAATTAATCATAGCGAAAACCCCCGCGGCATCCCCACCGCCCCCTTCGTCGACGACGTCGCCGACTACGTCTCCTCACGCGCCGACGTCGAGCGCACCCTCCGCTCCTTCCAGGAGATGATCTCCAAATACCAATTCATGGAGGTCAACACCCAGCGTCGCGGTGCCGGCCTGCGCGACAAAATCCCCGATATCCAAAAGACCCTCGATATGGTCTCCTTCCTGCGTCGTCGCCGCGACGCCGACGCCTCCACCCCGCTCGAAACCAGCTTCGAACTCAACGATACCCTCTACGCCCGCGCCGAGATCTCCCCCGACGAGACTGACGAGGTGTATCTTTGGCTGGGAGCGAATGTCATGCTCGCCTACCCTATCACCGAGGCGGAGACCATGCTGCGGGAGAAATTGTCCGCCGCGACGTCGAGTTTGGCGAATTGTGAGGAGGATTTGGAGTTTTTGCGGGAGCAGATTACCGTACGTTTTCCTTGTATCCTTCTTCTATACTTGAGCCGCCATAGGCTCAGAGAGGGAGGGAAAGAGACCGTGATCGAGGTGCTAATTGAGACAGACCCTGGAGGTAGCTACTGCGCGCGTCTACAACTGGGACGTCGTCCAGCGACGGAAAGAAAAGGCCGAGGAGAAATAACCTCCCTTCTCTGCCACTCATTGTTTGTGTTGAACTTGACTTCTTTCATCTGTATATCCTCTGCATCGTTTAGAACAAAAGTGATGGAATTAGCGACAGTCCCATCTGCACCGTCATCCAGAATCCCTCCTCCATGAACCTTCCCAATAACCGCAACGTAGCTTCATAAAACCCAATCCAGCATTGCGCAGGTCGATCTATCGTTCAAGGCCATCACACATGCATATCGAGTAAATCACAAAAGCACAACGCCAAGAACCCCATTCCAACCAAGAGACAAAAACCCATCGTCATTCGTAGCATCCAAACTACCTGGTACAGTACACAGGCGTATAGAGGGAACAAGAAAGAGAGAAAAGAACCGCAATCACCGCGCCATCGGTTCCGGCAGCATCTCAGCATCAGACACCGCTCGATCCCGCACGCGCCGAGCAATATCAACATCCGTCTCCTCGCCCACAAACGTCCACTCTTCGCTGTCGGCAATCTCGTCAGCCCCATCGGGATCCGCCACTGGCTGAGTCGACGGCGTCGGTGAGAAAGGCGTGGATGAGACAATGGACCGTTGGCGAGCAAGCGTCTTCGCATACTCGAGGTCACGGTAGATCGCTTGAATCGCCGTCGCTACACCGTCCTCCTGTTTCGACAGAGTCAGTCATCATTTCATAAAAGATTAAGGAGTCGTCACACTTACGCTGCGAATCTGCGCGCCCAAATTGCGCGCTTTAATGATCATGCGCTCACTGTGGGTAGCCTCCCACAGCGCCCGCGAGAACAAACTCACATTCAGCCGCTTCATGCAGACACCCACGCCCAAGTCTTCCACCCGGGTGCCGAAGAAAAACTGGTCTCCGAAAAAGGGCTTGATGATCGTGGGCACCCCGGCGCGGAGACTGGCCCCCGTCGTGCCGGCGCCGCCGTGATGTGCCGCCGCGTCAATCTGCGAAAAGAGCCAATCGTGCGGTGCCGCTTGGATCTGGAAGATTTCTGGGGGTAGAGGAATCTCTGACTTGACGCTGGAGGGATCCCCAAGGCGATCTGACCAACCTTTGGACAGAATGCAACGCACGTCCGCCTTTTGCACCGACTCGACCACGGTCCGTGTCAGTGCCGACGGGTCTGACACTACGATTGAGCCAAATCCGATGTACACCAGCTTCTTGCCATCATCGCGCGCTCGTTGGATAAAGTCGGTGAGCTCCTTGGGAGGCGTCCAGTTACCACCTTCGCTGAGGAACCAATACCCTGTAATTCGAATCCAGTCCGGATAATCCAGTGGCGGAACTACCACGGATGGGGAGTAGTTGTACAGGAACGGGACCTTGTTCGGTTGCAACTTATCTAGCGTCGTCGCCTTGAGACCGAGCTGCGACTGGCGCCATCGATTCACCTGTCCTGCAATCGCCTTCCAAAAGACATTGTCGAACATCACATAGGTAATATAATTGTATGCACCGCCCATGCGATGCTCTGGGACGGCGAAAGCGTGTGGGTACGCACGAGTCCGGGTCCAAGGCATGGTGAACGCCCGGAAGTAAGGAATGCGAAGAGCTTCGGCGATGTGGATGCCTGCCATGGCGCTGGGCGACTCGATCAAGAGATCGCTATCCTGGCAGCTGATCCATGCCGACAGGAGCAGCTCGTCGATCCACCCTCGGAACTTCATGGAAGCCTCGCGTAGAAACGAATATGTGAACATCCCATTCTCCACGCAGATGCGCATCAGTTCTGCTGGATCTCCGTCCACTGGCGCAAAATCGATGCCATGTTTCCGGATCCAAGGCTCGAATTCGGCGTGGGTGGCGATCTTGGGCCGGTGACCCTCGGCCAGCAATCCTTTGCACAAAGCGATATACGGCTGTACATCGCCACGAGACCCAATCGTGAGACAGGTAATGCGAAGAGATTCCGTGGGCTTGAAGTTGATGATAGATGCTCGTGGGTCATCGAAAATCGGGTACAATTCTGGCGATTCCGTCAATGGAGGTCGTGGGTCGACTACATCAGAAGCATCTTTCCGGGCTTCCTGCAGCATGTGGTGCTCCGTCATGGCAGCTTCGGACTCATCTTTCGCTTGATCCGCCAGCATTCCCGACTCGGTCAGGAATCGGACTGATTCCAAATGCTGATGGAGGGTCACTGCACAATCGTCCCGGACTTCTGCAGCATTGAACTCGAAGAATAGTTCCTCGTGACCCCGAATAATGACGACCAGGCCATGGTAGCCAAATCTGAAGCCTTTTTCCTTCTCGACATTTTCGACGTCCTTGAGCGGTAGAATCATCTTGGTGCGAGTTCCTGGAAGCAGGCTTCGGAAGCACAGTTTCTTTTGGCTGACATAGATTTTCCCGTAGAGGGGGAGCACACGGTGCAAGTAGGCAAAGTAGGTAGCTTGAAGTCGTTCGGTGGGAGGAAGGGCGAAATGGGCGCGAAACCGGTCACCATGATTGCAGCCATCCTCCTTATCCTCCGGATCGACGTCCTGATCGTCCGGGAGGATGTCTTCACCCTCCCCGTAGTGTCGTCGGCCCCCGGCCCACATGCCAGAGACTTTTTCAATATAGCCCATTGACTCACTGGCCAGAAGCGTGCCCATCTGGCGGGACCGGTTCTTAAGGTACTCTGCCAGTCCAGCCGCACGCTGCAGCGGATAGGTCCCGGCTCGGACCAGCTCGTTCAAACTAGGGGACGATCCGTCTACTTTGTATGCATCTGGCCTCGTACTCTCAGATTCACTCAGCGTATACGAGACTTGCTGCCTATCTCTCATCGCAAAACCAGGACTAGTGGTAGCGTTCATGTCGGTCGACCGAGCGGTGTCATCAGAGTTGCGACGGATGCGACCATCTTCACCGAACGACTGCCGCCGATATGTTTGAATCGCTGGGTACTGGAAGACATCGCTGCGATTCAGGATCTGACTAGCGGATTCAGCAGTGTCGGTCATCGATTGCAAGACCGCAGAGGAATCTGTTGCTTGCTCAAATGAATTAACGAAGGAATCGGATAGATCCCTCTGCTTAAGGCTCGGGGACATGCCGGCCACATCCCGCCCACGACCCAGATAACCCACACTGGCACTTCTTCGCCGACGGGAACCAGTATTGGCGAGAGGATTAAGTCCGCTTGTGAGGGACCATCGGCTTCGTGAAGCCCGATTGCGATTGGGAGGTGTTATGTTCTCTAGCTGGGGCGATTTACGAGGAGAATTCTTGGCTAATGTTTCGTTGACCAAGCCTTTCACAAAGTTGAAGGCGTCTTGTCCAGAGTTGAAAAATGAAAAATAATACTGCAGAAATATTAGTACCCCACCGTCCGGCCAGAGAGAAGTGACGAGGGAATGAAAAAAGAACAGGAAAGAAGCATACCTCGTCGATAGCATAAGTCTCCCCACTTTCGATGGCGCGGATCTTGAATGTTTCTGCAAAATCGACCATGGGACTTTCCTCTATATCTATTATATTCTCAATCGGAAACGATATTTTAACGCTTTCGCCATCATTATGCGTTCGGAATATCACCTTCTGCAATGCTTTCACCCATTCTTTCGCGCTGGTAGAGCTATCGGCCCGGAAAGAATATGTTCTTTGGTCTGTCGTGACCTGGAAATCTCGGGCCTCCCGGTCCTTCTCCTTCGGCTCACTCAGGGAAGCGGAGATTCCGTAGCGCAGGTCGATATGACCACTGGGAAAATAGAGGTTGGACGGGTCCGCATAGTAAGACAGAACATCGCCTTTCAACGAGAACCAGTATCGGCTGTACTTTGGGTTCTTCCGACCGCGTTTGTGGAGGTACCCGGATTTGATAGCTACCGTCGACTTTCGCGGGAGATAGGCGTAGAAGCAGATGTGCCCTTCCGTCACGTACATATAGCCTTGTAAAAGCATGCTTTGGACCAGAGAGCAAGCGTACTCGACAAGGACCTTTTCTGGGTTTTCAAATCCAAACATCTGCTTCAATCGGACGGACAACGGGGATGCCGATGTGGGCTGCGGCTCGTCCTCCGGTATCGTCGCCTTTGCGGGCGGGGAGAAATTGGCCGTATCCTTGGGGTCAAAGCGAGCTTGCGCTTCGACCATGCGGCTCAAAACCGGCGCTGCGCGCGGGGTGGTGCTGCGAGGACGCTTGGGGGATGGATCTCGAGACATCTCGTCTCCGGTGGACGGTTCCGTCCGAGCCGATGACGGTGGCCCCTGTCTCTGCCTGGTCCCTGGAATGAATGGCCGTAAGATCTTGTTATCTGATATTGTTCGCCGATGGCGACGACCTCGTTCTTGAGATGAGGTTGTCGACCGTTGGGGAGACCGGAGTGCCTTCTTATCGGTTTTCGATGGTGACGGTTGCCGGGCCGGGGTTGCTACCTTCCCCGTGCGTTTATGTGGTTGGCCATCGGTTTCACCTTCACTGTCGGTCGACTCATCGAATCGCGCATGGAAATCTGATTGCGAGCCGACAGCCGCAATCATGGAGAAAATCGACTGTTGCATGTATTGAAAGTGACCGTCTTTCGAGCTCGACGCGCCGGGGGGCGCCGTATAATCCACCTGAGCATCATGGTCGTCTTTTAGTCGCTCTGGGAGCGCGAATCTCCGGCTGGCGGAGAGCGACTGGCGGCTAGCACTCAGTCGCCGGTCCATCCGCCGTTTTGCATCGTCTAGAAGGGGACGCATTGTTATTGAGTGTCAAAGCGTGGCGAGGACAATATTCAGCGATGTTCGAAGGCAGACCGAGCCAGGGTAGGAGATAGGAGGAACGACGTAAGAGCGAGGGCAGTTCCTCAACAGGTAATGAGGGTACCCAGGATCACGCCTCCCCAGCACCTGCAGGGAATCAGTCGTCTGCAAGGTTGGAATCACGGGGGAGCAACCCTGTCGAACGCCAGAATCTATGCGTCGATGAGTCAGGATGATTTGTTAACGAGGAAGCCCCCGAGACTCCGTGCGTTGTGCACCGCTGATAAGCACGGTGTTCGAGGGAGTGTACCTTGACGACGATGGGCTTAAGGTGAGGACGGGATAGCGACTGTCGAATCCATCAGAGCCGCGTGACAGGGCGATGGATCGTGCACCAGCAAATGACAAGAGTTTGAGAATGTTGGCCCGGATGTATGAACAAGTGTTGCCGTTGCGAACGAGAACGTGGGCGAGGGTGAGGGTGAGGGCCGTACTATGTGGAGGAGATCATGCACCGGCACGAGAAGATTGCAGATGGGCTCTGGATCGGAGGCTCGGGCCTTCCAGGAGCTAGTCGACGTGGACGATAGGACGGGAGCCGAGGGAAGGTGAGGCGCATGCAGCCATCATGCAGTCAAGGGCGCATCACCAGTTGATGATCGATGGACGAACGTCTGGCGTCACTTGTCCGTATCAGCTGTTGGCTGGCGGTGCTCGGGGGCCAATCAGCGTGCCGGCATGTGACAGATGGGCGGCCGGCCACCAATAAGCAGGCGTCATTGGGCGGGCTTAAGTCAGCGCTGGACCCACGTTTCTTTGGGTACTCACCAGACACTTTGTATGCAGAGGTACTTTGGAGTACACCGCTAGCATTGCATCCATCTAGGTACCCAGGTAGGTACCTAGATAGGCACCTCCCTTCCTGTATACTAGGTCGAAAGCTACCTCAAAGCAGATGGCTACGTCCCGTAGGTAGAGTGAAGAGACAAAATCATGCGCTGGATTATATACACATGCGGCGGATTCGCCTTCCCATCCCAAATCAGACGCCTTGATGCTGACAGAACTTTTGACCCAAAATCATCATACACATCCATGGCCCATTCATGCTGACTTCTCGGTCTTCTCCTTCTTGCGCTTCTTCTCGTCCTTGCTCTTGCTGGACTTCTTCTTCTCCTTGCCGTCCGCTCCATCCCCCTCCGAGTGCTTTTTCGACTTCTTGCGGGGGGTGGCCGCCGGCTGGCTCCCCTCACCCTCCGTGTGGTGGTGCTTGCGCTTGCGCTCTTCCCGCTCCTTGTCTGCACCCTTGGGCACCTTGAACGTGGGCTCCTCGCCCTCAGACTCGGAGCTCGATCCAAGCGTCTCGGGTGGGGCAGGCCCGCTGCCCACCGGCCGGAAGCGCATCTTCAAGTGCTTGGGCTGTTTCCGTGGCGGCTTGACCAGCTTCTGCGCCGCTTCCAGGACTTTATCGTTCGTCTCGGAGCGTTCCGGCAGCTTGACCATCTGCTGGATGTGGTAGCTCTGGATGTTGTGGACGGCGGAGCTGCTGTAGGTCTGCGTCTTGGGGTCGTAGAGGAGGAGTGTCTTGTCGGTGGTATCGTCCTGGCCCATGCTGTCGACGGGGATGCCGTACTGGGCGCCCTTGTGCTTGAGAATGGGTTCTCCCTGCATGACCTTGCTCAGGGAGATCTCCTTGACCGTGTCCAGAGGGAGGAAGGAGGGTGCCGTAATATGGTAGACTTGCTTTCCACTGAGATCGGCCAGCAAAGAGGAGGTGCTCGCGGAGGGAGGGGTTTGCTTCTTCACGGGCTTGAAGCCGGAGGGGGGCTTGTACGGTTTGGGGGCGTTAAAAGAGACACGAGCAGCGGGCCTGGACCTGTCAGTTGGGACTATACATATGATATACGACCGTAGAGCTTACTTCTTGGCCGTTTCCTCGGTGGTCTTCTCATCAGACGAGGCGTCGCTTTCATTATCGCTGGAGTCGGACTTGGAGCTGGAGCTGGAGCTGGCGTTGTCGGACTCCTCTTCAGAATCTGAACTGGAAGAGCCATCGGCCTTGTTCTGAACGATATCAGGGGTTGTTGAGCGGCTGGATGAGTTGCCCTCGCTCTCTGGCGTGGCCGCCTTCTTTGCTTTCGCGGCCATCGTGCTGGGTGGGCGCAAGTTGGAGAAAAATTCGAGATAGCGATGCGGGGAGGTTCCGCAGCACGACGACAGTAGGAATTGGACTGTCAAACGGGGCGGACTAAGCGACCGAGAATGGACTCCAAGCAGACCGAGAAGAATGGCTTTCGGAGGTGTGGTGAGAGGGTGTGGAAGGGGAGAGTGGTGAGATGCGACAGAGAGAAGCAAGTGAGTTCTTTTTTTTTCGGTTGCTCCGCGGCGCACAGACCACTCCCGCCGTCTGCAAAAAGTTCCGCTGCGAACTCACCTCTCCCCGCCGACCTCGAAGATGCACTCCAGCACCCAGGATTGACTCGAATCGCATCATGAAGAGGAAGGCTGAGAAGCAGCAAGCCGGTAGGTGCCTCCATTGTATCCTTTTTATAGCCTGATGCGCACTGACAGAGTTCTGACAGCTCCGGTCAGTGCCTTTGCAGCGCGCAAGGCCCGCCAGCAACAGGCGCAAATTGCGGTGACTGCAGAGAAGCCACCGGCGGTCGAGACAACCGAGGAGCCGCCTTCCAAAAAGGCCCGTCATACTCCGGAAGAAGCTCAGAGACCCGAGCCGGATTCACCAGAGCCTGCGCCGCCGAGACGATCATCGCGGCGCAAGACCGAACCATCCAAGTCCGAGACAGCGACTCCGAGAAAATCAAAGGCGAACGTCACGACAGCGAAAACGCCAGCAACGCCTCCAGAACAACCGGAAGATACTTCCCAAAAGCAGGATACTGAGGATCAAGGTCCCGTGGAGGAAGACGACGGTGAAGTGGATGGACAAGAGAGTAACGATGAGGGCATGGTACCTCTTGACGACGCGGATGAGTATGGCTTACATCTTGGCCTAGATGGATAGGACATGGGCTGACAAGGCTTAGTTATGAATCTCCGGCGGATACTCCAGCTCAAGTGGACACGTTCCCTTTGTCCAAGATTCGGCTGAACAAGAACAACATCGTTTATAGCGATGAGCACACTCTTTGCGTCCGGATCAAGGAGAAGATGGTATGTCCTCGTGAACGAGAGGGAAGGTATATGCTAACACTCCGCAGAGCTTGGTCCTTCTCGGGCACTACGATTTATGGGTGAAACGGGGACTGGTCAGTGTGATGGGTGCGAAGCTGCACCCGTCACCCCGAGTCTATCGCGTCTATGCGCCTTCGACACACTCCTTGCCGGTGATCAAGTGCATCACTGGGGTCGATGGAGCTGCAGAGGTTGAAATCAAGTCTTGTCACAGCGGTATCTATCGTCTTAGAGACCTGTCACCTTTATATCACCGAGTCTGGAATGGCAACAATACCTCCGCGGATAAAGTCACACTCAAGAATGCAGAAACATCTTCGCGACGAACCTTCTCCGTGGTACGTCTCCTCTCACCCATATACCGTATTCTCATAGATTCTAATCCTGACAGCTCTACACCTCCGCCGACGACTCCTTCAAACGACACCTACGCCCACTCCACCTCGAGAAGCAATGGAGCTCCGCGATCAAGTCTCTCTCGCAACGAGGGGGCCGACTACGGACATTAATATGTGGCCCCAAGGCGTCAGGCAAGTCGACCTTCAGCCGGTACCTGTTGAACCACCTGCTCAGCCCGGCGCCTCAAACCGAAACCAACTACTGCAACACGGACGGGGTTGCTTTCCTCGACCTCGACCCCGGCCAGCCCGAGTTCTCCCCCATGGGCCAAGTCTACCTGGCACACCTCCGCTCCCCCGTCTTTGGGCCTCCTTTCTCCCACCCGTCGCTGGACGACTCTCAGGACGGAAGCATCATCCGCGCGCACCACATCGGCGCGACGTCGCCGAAAGACGACCCGGACCACTATGTTCTCGCCGCCATGGACCTCATGGATCGATACCGCGCCCTGATCGCCAGCTACCCGCAGTGTCCGCTCATCATCAACTACCCCGGGTGGATCTTCGGACTGGGCCTTGAAGTTGCGACCTGGCTTGTCGGCTCGCTGGGTCTCTCCGACGTCCTCTACATGAGCGAGAAGGGACCAGCCGAAGTCGTCCAGCCGCTCAGCCAGGCGGCTTCCGCCGCTGCCGTGCCCTTGACCATCCTGCCCTCCCAGCCCACCGACTTCGTTAGTCGCTCCAGCGCCCAGCTTCGCGCCATGCAGATGCAGTCCTACTTCCACATGACGCGCCCCCGCGAGCTGCGCAACCCTCTCTGGCTCGACCAGCCCCTCTCCCGCGCGCGACCCATCCACGTCCACTACGCCGGGCCCCAGCAAGGCATCCGCGGGATCATGGTGCTCGGGTCGCAAATCGAGCCCGACCTGCTCCCCGAGGTCCTCGACGGGTCTCTCGTTGCGGTCGTGGCGGTGGAATCGCCCAGCGCGATCCTCGGCCACCGCGAGACCGGCAGCGGCGGCATCATGTCCCAGGATCCTGACCCGGACAACGACGACGCATCCGACATGCACATGGCCGATGACCACCACGAGACGACCACCCCCGCATCCATCGACGACAGCATCACCCGCACCACTGCCGAAAATCTCCCGTACCTCTTCGCCGGCACCGGGAGCTGCAGCCCCCTCGACCCCAAAGCCTCGCACAGTCTGGGCCTCGCCCTCGTCCGCGCCATCAACCCGTCCACCCAGCAGCTCGAACTGGTCACGCCGATCGCGCCGGCAAGACTCCGCGACGCGCTGCAACAGGGCCACGGGATCGTGCTCGTCCGCGGACCGCTCGATAACCCGAACTGGGCTATCAGCGAGGATTACTACGCTGCCCGGGCGGCAGAGAAACGCCACCGGTTGGTGGTGGATGGTGGCAGTCGTCGGAGCACGAGAGGTTCGGGTCCGTCCGCAGCGGCGGCCAGTGCGGATGAGACAACGCAGAGTCCTGCGCGGGTGTCGACGGTGTTGAAGGACCGGATCCGTCGGGCCAGTCGAGTGCCCTGGATGACGGTGATTGAGGATAACAGTCGACGACAGCGGGAGGTTGCGCAACGGGAGCGGTCCCTATGGAAGTTGCGGAAGAGGGCGTATCCTGGGAGTGAGAGTGAAGGGGATTGGTAGGGGACCTGTAGGTGTATATATATCTTTCGCATGGAAGGGGGTGGAGAATTGGACGATTCATACGCAATCGATTTGTGGCACGTGTATAATCCGTATACTTAAAGTCTTTATTTCTCGATCTATGTACTGGTTGTAGTTTGTTTGCGTTGATCAGGTCTTCAGGCCCGAACCCTTGATTGCGATGCATCTATACCTGTATACATCTACACCTGTATACATCCTCATCTCTTGTAGACTCAGGACGACTCCCGGATGGAACCCAGGTTCCAACGATCCCTGGACAGACATGTCTCCCCTCCACCAGACACGAAGCAAAGCCTAATCACATTCCCGTGCTCGCCCAACCGTCCAATTCGATGACTCTCCCTGCCATCCCTTGACAAGGGGTGTCTCCCTCAGGCGAAAAAATGTAGATCCATCAGGGGTAGATAAGACGTGCATATATGAAGAAGCTTGTCTTCCTTCGCCAGAGCTTCCTCCTTCACTCTGGTTTTTCTCTCTGTTTCTGCTACTGTTTTCTGTTTCCTGTTCTTTTCACACGACTCCCGCAGACGACCGACGAACACGACCGGACGGATCTCCCACTATGCGACCATTTTCCTTCGTCGTGCTGCTGGCGACGACCGCGGCGGCCTTGCCGATGAGTCGGGTCGGGCGAGAGACTTTTACGGAAGGGATGAAGGTGAGTGGTTTCTCGTATTGGGGGATGGTGGGAGGAGAAGGAAACTAATTTCGGGGAGTAGGAGGTATGTATTGATTCTGTGGGGATGAGGGTGAGGATTGATGTACAGGGCTGATCAATGGGGAAGACCGTGGCTGTAAGTTGTCGTTGCAATGGGGGCTTGAGATGATGTTTGACTGACTGAGGGGTCTAGGCTGTATGTATTTCTTTCCTTGGATGGGGGATCTCGCTAATGAGATGGGGTTGTCTAGCCGGTAAGAAAGACGTTCCTCGGCGGAATGAGGCATGAACTGAGCTCCTGAGGAGGATAGGTTCTAGCATCGGTAAGTGAATTGACGCGGGGGGTTGGGCTGGTGCTGATGATGGTCTAGGTTGTGAGTTTCTTCTCGGGATGCAGGATCTACGAGACCGCGCACTGATGGATGGATGTAGGAGGTAATATGATTGTCCTGAGCGGGGAAATGAATGCTCATGTGTGTATCTGATGAGGACAGATCGTGGAAGGCGTGAGTACTGTGGTCTCTTCTCTGATTGACGTGGCTAACGGTGATGATGCATAGTTTGTGAGCATCCCCAGGGAGCTGGAGCTGACAGGCGTGGAACTGATGGATGATAGAAACCCATGGTGAAGGAGACGGTGGCGGGCACCCTCGCTGTGGCATACCATGTCGTCTCATAATCCCAGGAGAGATGACGTCGGATGGATGGGTAGGTGTTGTTCCTGTTGCTGGTCGTGCCAACTCTGACAGCAGTCAGGGTCGGGAGCGCGATGGATGGGAAGGAATCTTGGATGGGCACTGATTGGGCTGTCTGGACGGAGTATATGAGGTGGTTGTATCGGAAGGGACTCTCGGCGTACTAGAGTATTTGACTCTAGAACTATCAGAGTCTAGTAAAATCGCTCAGTGGAGTCCGAAGGGGCGCGAGACGGACTGGCCGTTGACGCGGCTGTCTCACTTGCTATTACTATGTAGTATTAGTATTATTACTCCGGAGTATTAATTCTTCTGTACCTCTCGTGTCAATCCGAGGACTCTCGTCGGTTGGCGAGAAAGAATCCGGTTTTCTTCAGATGGACATGGAGTGTATATGTCCCTAAGCTACTATGTCAATAGCCAACAGAGAGAGATACTACCTATAAGGTACATAGTATGTTCGGTATGGACAAAAGCCACGTGCTCAAGTCCCGATGACTCAGCAGTCTCGACCCGTTTTGGACCGATCGGGATGCAGGTCGTGTGCGGCGTTGCCGGTCAGCACCATGATCAGAGGACATCTTCTGTAGATGTCTGGATATTCTCATTCTCTGACTCCGACGGAAAAGGACGGATGTCTCAGACCAAGTCCTCGGTAGAGGACTCCGGAGTAGGGCTGCACCACATGGTTGGTTTCAGATCAATTGTCGCGAGATCGGGGGTCTCCATAACCCGCGGGATAAGACATGTCAGCAGGATTCGACAGGATGCTGGTGGAAGTTGGACGAGAATCCTTCCGATGGAGTCGCCGTACGGTACAAGAGAGATACCAGACATACCAGACCGTACCGATCCCATGCACGGTGACGTTCTCCGACCGGGATCCGCTTCCTCTCCAGGACTGCTGGAGTATAGGAGGACGGAGTATGAGGGATCGAGGTATCGATGAACCGACCATCGGGGGCATCACGAAGATACCATTCAGAGAGACTCTAGACTCTAGAGATACGAGTTTATCGGATCATCGACCGTCCAATCCTCGCCGCATGCAGCCCTCATGATGCCTCGACCAATCTCCTCCACCATCCGTCTCGCCCACAGGCTGTGCGCGCCAGATTGCTCGCCTCGACAAGACAGTAGGATCTGCTCGTCCGACCCCGGGCAGTCGCAGCCGCTCGTCCCACCGTCCGCCTCGCCTCCAGCGTCGGGCTGCTCTGGGAGGTGCCGCGTCCCGAGTCTATTGAAGCCAACGGGCGGCGGACAAATCGGAAGAGAGGGAATGAAGGGACGACGATCCTACCGTCGTCGTACGCAGGCAGTCCAGTCCCTCTGGCGAGGGCGTCTGCGTGTGCTTCCGAGGCTGTCAGTCTCCTCGGTCCCTCCATCGGTCGGATACTTCCAGCCAGGCCAGCCAGACTAGCTAGACCAGCCAGACCAGCGAGGCAAAGGCCCCGGGAAAAGCATCGCCAGCATCCCCAAGCAGCAACCTCCGGACTCCGTGCCGAAGTGGTCCTGGTGACCGCCGAGTGGGTTGGACGGGACCGCCGGCGGCCTAACCAGACGAGAAACAGACCGTTGTCTCGATCTGAAAGTTTACCAGGGTATGCAGGAGGATTCCCTGCCTCCAGACCAACCCATCCAACCCCATCCATCCCCATCGTCCAGTCCCATGTGACGCGCCGTTGGATACTGCCATCGGGGGGTTTCTCGGGGCCGTCTGCCAGAAGCACGACCGCGAGGGAGCGACTGAACGAGGACGGAGGACCACCGGATCGTCCCCATGCGATGGGATCCGTTGCCAACGACGGGAAGGTCCGATTCGAGCAGACGGGGGATACAAACTCCTGGCAAACGAGCGAATACGAGCGATGGTGATGCGTCCCCCACCACGCCCACAGAATGCCGACGGAGCAGGGAGCCACCCTGGCTCCTGATCGGGAGGTCCGGCAGCCACCAGGCGGCACATTCGGTGGACGTCAACGGCGCATTGCGATTCTGGCCGGTTGGAGGGTTGCTCGACGGTGCATTCCTGACTCTCTCGAGACCCCGAATGGAGTCGTCGTCCTCTGTACTCCGTCGCAGAGGCGACGAGACCCATCGGCTGGGCACTCAAAAAGCAAACAGAAAATAGCGCGGACGAGTGGAGGCATCGGGCTGATTGACTTCTTCCATGTCCCGTTCTACCAGACTTCCATCACTGGGGCCGGCCACGGGGCGGTGGTGGCCCATCTGCCCCACGCGAGGGGTGCAGCATCGCTCTCGAGGTTGGACGTCCGATTGATCAATAATAATGGAAGGATCTGCATCACCGTGCTGGAGGGGAATCATCAACGACGGGAGTCTTGGTCTCGAGTGGATGAAGTCGCAGCGTAATCTCCGATGCAATACCTGAGGTACCGTAGTAGATAGTCCGAAAGGGGCAACGCTGTACGGTATTACCGTGACCCGTCCATCGGCCCCCAGCAGCCAATCATCACCCCCGCTAGACGACGGCCGGGGACCAGACCCCGTATCGTCCATACCATCCATACCGTCCGTCCCAGCCGGAATTCTTCTTCGGTTCTTCATCTCCTTCGTTCTCTCTCACCTTCTCTCTCTCTCTTGCACTCTCGATCTACTCTCGATCTCGTTCTCTCTCTGGTCGTCTCTGAATCTCTCCTCTCTCCAGTCCCATTCTCTCCACTCGAATCGTTCCATTCCTTTCCTTCTCTCCTCTCGTCCCTGCTTCCCCTGCAAGCTGGTCTTCGCAGCCCCCTCGTGGTCTTCGGTCTCCGCTACCGTCCGCCCTGACGACCTCTCGCGGAAAGCATGTCTGGCAATAATGCTCACAGCTGCTGGTGCATTCTTGCTCGACGCTAATTGATGTAGATATGGATTTCATTGTGAGTCGTGGCCGTCGTGGTCTCTCCCCGCGTCGCCGGTGCGCAGTGGCGAAGAACCCGCCCTGTCGCATGCGACACACGACCTCGGTTCTGACCAATGCCTCCTTCAGCTCTCCTTGACGCACTTCTGCGAGGTGCATGGCCCGACCTCGATCATCTGCTCCCAGGTCCTGCCCTTCTCCTGTTCGCAATGCTATCCTGACAGCCCCGCGACCTCCCCGAATCATACCCCCGCCACGTCGCATGAGACCACCTCTTCCAATGACCTCCACCACGCCCATCCCACGCGCAAGACCTCGGTGTCCTCCCAAACCTCACGAGTCCTCGAACAATCCGTCCGCACCGGCGATCGCTCCCCCAAGATCGAAGACCACCCCTATTTCCTCAAGGGGCAACCCAGCTCGGCCGACACCCAGCAGACCCTGACCCGGCTGGGAGGCGCCGACGGCGATACCTGCGCCAGCTGCAGCTTGACCCTGCCCGACAATGTGAGCCGACAGCTGCCCCCCGGCGCTCCCGGCACCGCCCGCAGCGATGGCAAAGGCCGCAACGGCAGTCCCGTCCTGCGCTCCCGCGAGGTCGTCTACTCCTGTGGATCCAGCCACCCCGACGCCGAGGATAGCAATACCCCCGATCCGCATCTGCATTCCTCGCTCCCCGATTCCATCCATTCGGCCTCCGTCGCCTCCGACTCCTCCTGCCACACCCACATCCTCACCTATCTCTCGCTCCGGGGACCCCCCAATCCGGCCGATTATGCTCTGCTGCGGCGCTCCTCCATCCGCACCCTCAGCTGCGAGCTGTTACCGCGCGGTCTCTCCTCCGGGCCCTTGTGCTTTGGGGACTCGACCGCCGGCTATACCATTGCCTACATCTTCCGTCTCCCCGATCCCATGGCCCGCGGCAAGCGTCGCAGCTATGCCCTCGTCGCGCTGGCCGGCAAAGATGCCGGGCGGGCCTTCCGCGCCTGCCCAGTGATCTGGCGCGCCTTCGGTCGCATTGCGACGGGCATAGTCAATTCGGCCGAACAATTCCAAGAAGAAGAAAAACGCCGGGAAGAGCAGAATGCCGGGCCCAATCGGGCGGCCACCCGGCAATACACCCCCGTCTCGTCGTTCCTCACCGGACGCACCATTGACCCCGATGGGCTTGCTCGTCGACCCGGTCAGGTGCGGGCCCGCAATCTTTCAGAAATCGTCGGTAATCAGTACATCTTCGCCGAGATTCACGCGCACTTTGTGGCGCTGCTGCAGCAATTGGGGACCATGTTTGGCGCGGTGCCCATCTCTGAAGAGCAATTCGTCTGCAGCACAGTCCGCGATGAGGACGACCCTCGACCGTCAACCCTCTTGCCGGCGTCGAAGACCACGGATGCGGAGCCGGTTCCCCAGCCCACGGACAGTGACGATCTCGGCATGTCGACGCTCAAGATCTCGTCCGGCCCCAAACCGATCCCCATTGCTCCGCGCCGCACCGCAATTGCATAAACCACCCGCCCGTGACGATCGATACCATACCCCCTTCACGAACCCTCCTACGACTTTCCAACCTCACCGACTCACATCCGACGACGGATGCTCTCGGCGACCTCTATGAGGACTGTTGATTACGACAACAGCCATGGCCTCCACCTTTTGCTTCTTGCCTTTTTACATTCCCCCCTGTTTGTTTGCTCTCTTTCGGGTGGATTTCAATAGACTCTGGCGCTCATCAGACCGGGATTTCGGCGTTTATGGTTCATTTTGGCAGCATACCATCTGTGTTCTCTTCCTCGCGTGGTGGACCAGCGATCGATGCTCTATTTCTGTGCCTCGGTTGCCCTTTTCTCTTTCTCCCTGTCGCCCCAGCGACTCTCTTTTCTTACTCCTTTTTTTAATACCGCTTCGCCGGGCACCGTTGGCTTTCCATGATTTGAATGTCGTGATGATCTCATGTTTGCGCCGCGCGGCATTTGGGTCATGTTTGTATGTATCTTTGTACTTGTAGACAACAACTGGACATGGTCACTTTGATTGATGAGCACCGATCCCTGCCTGTACTGTTCTCTTGTCGGATCGGCCTTGGGACCAACCAAGGGCGCAACTAATGCTTAGCCCAGGAACTACGGACCGCCCCCCAGGCGGCTGAAGCGACGCTCGTATTCATTAATCTCGGCTGCATACGGGTCCGAGACCAACACGAAGTGTTATTTAAGTCCCTCAGACCCATGATTCTCCGTCTTGGTCTCGATACTGATCGGATTTCGAGCAGTGGACAGAAACCATCAACACGGCAGACCTCATCATGCGGACGACCCTCCTCTCGCCCCTGCTCCTGGGAGCCTCTGTCTCCCTCGCCCACCTGGAGAAGCGCGTGCCAGGGCTCGAATCGGACCTGATCAGTCGGGGATTGCCCGTGTCGGGTGCGAATTGTACCATCCACGACACCTGCGACGAGTGCTTTGGCGATGGGTATGTGGTCTGCGACAATGCCGGATGTTTCAATCCAGACGAAGGCCAGAAATGCTGCAAGAACGGCTGTAGGTGTCCTTCTCCATCCGTTCACGGTCGCGTAAGGTCTGTGTACTGTTACTCATCGTGGAGGCTCTAGCGTTGTGTGTCGGGTGGGATAATAGTTGCTGTGACAGCTGGGTGCGTCTCTTTCCATCCTTCCCTCCCTGCCCTCCCTCTCTTCTCTCCCTGTCCATGTGGATGGAAGCCTCTGTCTGACCAGAAAGTAGGGCGGTCCAGGAGAGGCTGGCGCATCTGGCACCGTCCCCCTCTCGGCGTACACAGCCACCTCGACGGCGGAGCTCCCAGAAAGCAGCTACTGGTCCTGCACACGCTTCCAAGGCTCCGAGAGCTGCTGCCAGGGAGGGGGACCGGACATGCACTGGTGTGCGTTGGAGTTTCCCAACACGCTCTGCTACAACAGTACGGTGCAGATCTGCTGTAGCGAGGGGACGATTTGCGAGGGGAAGAATTGCTGTGATATTGTGGTATGTCGACATGCCTCCCTTTGGAAATCCATCCCAGACACTCACTCCTATTTCCCACTTAGAGCGCATCCCAGGTCACCCCGTGGGCGACTTTAGGATCGGCAAAGGAGACCGCTTCGACCGGAATGGATGCGACGATGGCCACTACGGGCGAGTCAGGGACAACAGCAACGGCGACAACGACAGCGACAACAACAGCGGAGACCACGAGCTCGACTGGGGCCGCAGTCAAGCCCCTGGCCACTCCGTTTGTCCAGGGATTGGCTGGCATTGGAGCTCTTGGAATGGGTCTGATCCTGTAGTCACTCGTACTGCCCAAGCGGGGATATTTTTAGTTGTGCACGACGACAGTATAGTCTACTGCCGGACCCCGGATGGAGGCTTGGCCCAGGGTCGATTCGATATGCCAATGACAGTGTTATCCAATGAGACCGTATGCCGAGATTGCTTTGGTCTGAGCCAATGTAAGTCTCCATCCTAGTCCTCGTATTCGGGGGCATGGGATGTTGGAGCCTCCACCGCTGGAGGGGCCCTTTTCATGTCTTTTCTCGTGTCCCTCACCCACAACACCGAAGACAAGACCATGTCATCTTTCTCCCGACCAGCAGAGCATGACCCTGACCGTCGGTGAAGTGTCGGGCTTGATCGCCGCGGGCGTGTTCGTCCTGCAGGTCTCGCTGCCGCTGCTGATTCCATTCCTTCTGCTCGCGTTTTTGACGGAGGTGAACTCCGTTCTGACCTGGTAATCATCCCCTCACCCATCTGATGCCTGCGCAAAATTCCTGAGTGTGTCTGTCTGCATCTATAGGGCGGCTCTGGGCCGATATCTGCAGTCGTCCTTGTGGCCCTTCCTCTTGGGTTCCAGCACCGCCGCCGATGGCATTCAACCGCGCGTGGCCTATACACAATGGATTCAGACGGGCATCTTGACCGTCGTGTCGATCGCCTCCATCTGTACGCCGCTGGGTCTGCGGGATTCCATCGAGCTGGCTTCATCGACCACGCCGCAGCAATTCGGGTACTTGAAGGACGCGTCGCCGTTTGGCTCTGGCACCCCGGATCGCAGCTCGGGACCCTTTACGCGCTTCTGCGGCACCGACCAAGCCTGCCCCGGTCAATTTCTCAATGAGACCTGTGAGAAAATCGGTCTTCTTGAGTCATGCACCTTCACCTACGAGAGCCGCATGCCAGCCGATCTGCTACAGCTGTACAACGACGGCGCTGCAGCCTTCGGGCCCACCGTCTCCAGCATCTTCGATATGCAATACCGCAACTACATCAACGGCACGGACACCGCGAGCACGCTGGGCTGGTACGTCATGCCCATGTATCGCCATATCTCCGTGCTGCTGCTGGAGGACCAGGACGTGCGCGTGGTCGAGGGCCTCGTCGTCGACGTGGCCAACGGTGGCATCGGATTCCGCAATCACACGGCGCCAGTGACATCGCTTCCATACGGAGCCAGCTGGTCCGAGGATCTCCTCTTCGTCGAGCCAGAGACGCAATGCGTGCCTCTCAATATCACCGTGGACTTTGAACGTCCGGACAGTCGCGAGATCCTCTACTCCACCATCAACACCAAGCTCACCGACCACGGCGGCCTGTCAGCGCTCTCGCGCACTCCGCCCAGTCTGACCGTCGACGACAATGGGCAGGAATTCGACCTGCGCGAGCGGGCTTACAAGTCCGCCTGGCTCAACAACTTCCTCACCATGGCGTACTTCAACGCGACGGAGCGGGATCCGTCGAATATTCGTCGCATGGACGTGCGCGAAGGCCAGTCGTTCGACTTGCCTAGGTCGGCGACGAATCTTTCGATCGGGTACTGGAATATTCGCACCTCGGTCAGTCTCGGCGAGTATCTCGATTTGACGGTCAATCGGGACGGGAAGAATAAGTCTTCTGCTGTGAATCCTCATGGCGTGAATACCGATGATTTCTATTATGCTGGTAGGTGATTCTTATCTGGAGGAAACGAGAAGAGACCAGCTCATCGAGTATGTATAGCCAAACTCTGCGGAGGCTCCTCGTCCACCAGCACCCCCAATATCAACAACACCGTCATCGGCTGCAGCATCGTCTACGGCGCCGCCACTCGCACCGACGGAGGATCCGATCTCATCGTGCAGCCCGGGTCGAAATGGTCGATGCCGATGTACACCTGCGCCACGGCCCTCAAAGCCAGCATCAAAACCGCCACCTTCCAAAGCAACGGCACCACCAATCTCTCCACCCTCTCCATCACCTCTCTCCAGCCCAAAACCTACGCCGACAGTCCTCCACCCACCTGGGGCGTGGAATCCATCCCCGATCTCAAACTCACCTGGGCCAATCCCACCTGGGGCCTCATCCACCCCGACGCCGACACCACCCTCCTCGCCAAATATAACATCTCCACCACCACCCACGAATCCCTCTACCTTCCCGGCTACGTCAACGAGCTCTCCTCCCTCCGAAGCGGCATGCTGCCCGTCGCCCAAATCAACCGCCAAAACCTCCCCGGCGTCGACTTCTACACCCAGACCCTCAATCGCGCCCTCTCCGTCTACCAGCAACCCAGCAGCCCCTACGGCGATTACTCCGGCTATACCAGCATGGCCCTCTACACCAAATGGCAACAGCTCTCTCGCTCCGCCCCCGGCGCTGCCGCCATCATCAATCTCATCTGGACGGACCTCTCCGCCAACGCCGTCGTCGGCACCCGCGGCTGGGGTCTCACCGCCGCCGCATCCCGCAAAGGCTTCCCACCAGACCTGCACAAAACCCACCCCCATCGACGAGATACCTCGACCACCCCTTCTTCTTCTTCTTCTTCTGGTTCTTCTCCATCCGAGGCGCACGAAGAAGACCCCGTCATGGTCCCGGTAACGATCTACCAGCGCCGAATCCGCTACCGGATCCCGTTCGCGATCCCGGCGTTTGTAGTCGCGGCGATGACCCTGGCGATTCTGGCGGGATTGGTAATTCTGGCGGTCATGCGGCGGACGGGGATTGCGCGGTTGAGGGCGTTTTTGGAGCGGACGTCGGTGGCACGCGTGTTGGCGTTGTTGTTGTTAAGGGAGGAGACTGGGGGTGGGAAGGGGTGGATGGAAGTGGTGAGGAGGAAGATGGTGCG
>RHLO01000960.1:0-16811 GCA_003719415.1 Aspergillus olivimuriae
CATTCCCCCCCATGTCCTTCCCCTCACCACCTCCCCATTGACTATCACCACCATGTCGACCGACAACCTCCCCCTGACCGGCATCCGCGTCGTGGAGCTGGCCGGACTGGCGCCCGGTAAGCCATCCCCTCATTGCCTCCATCACCACGTCCCAGTCCAAACCAACAACCAACTAACCACACCAATACAGGCCCCTTCGCCGGTCTCCTCCTCTCCGACTACGGCGCCTCCGTCCTGCGCATCGACCGCCCCAACGCCCTCAGCAGCGACCAACTGACCCGCCACAAAACCTCCATCACGCTGGACCTCCGCGACCGCGCCTCCCACCGCGTCCTCCTCGCCATCCTCGCCCAGGCCGACGTGCTCATCGACCCCTACCGACCGGGCGTGCTCGAACGACTGGGGCTGTCCCCGCGCGACGTCCTCCTCCCGCACAACCCCCGCCTGATCGTCGCCCGCATGACCGGGTTCCGCCGCGACGGGAAATACAAAGACATGGCGGGCCACGACATCAACTACATCGCCGTGTCGGGGGTGCTGTCGATGCTGGGACGGGCGCACGAACGGCCCTACGCGCCGGCCAACCTCCTCGGCGACTTCGCCGGCGGCGGGGCCATGTGTTTCCAGGGGATTCTCCTGGCGTTGATGGCGCGGGCCCGCACAGGCAAGGGCCAAGTCGTCGAGGCGAACATGGTGGACGGGTCATCGTATGTGGCGACGATGCCGCGACTGGGGCGACAGCTGCCGTTGTGGAATCTCCCGCGCGGCACCAACATGCTCGACGGCGGGAGTCCGTTCTACGATACGTATGAGACACGCGATGCGGGCAAGTATTTCGCGGTCGGGGCCTTGGAGCCGCAGTTCTATGCCGAGTTGATCAAGGGGTTGGGCTTTGCGCCGGGGGAGCTGCCGGATCGGAATGATCGGGCGAATTGGCCGGCCCTGCGGGAGAGGTTCACGGCGCGGTTCAAGGAGAAGACGCGCCGGGAGTGGGAGGCCATCTTTGATGGCACGGATGCCTGTGCGACCCCCGTGTTGGAGCAGGAGGAGCTGGAACGCGCGGGCTTTGAGCAGCGGGCGGCGGTGCATTTGGTCGATACGCCGGCTCGTCCGATCGCCGCGGATGATGGAGGCTGGTCGGGGGGTGGTCTGGTGCCCGGTACTGGCGGTCAGGAGACGCTCAAGTCGTGGTTCGGCTGGGAACAGGGGAAGCAGTATACCCTGCGTGAGGATGGGGCCTTGTTGCTGGTGGATGAGAAGGCCAAGTTGTAATTGATAGAGCCCATCCCGGATACCCGAGCAGCGCATTTTCAAATACCCTGAGGACTACAAATGGAGCCTGGAGCTTCTGTTATGGAGGTATGGTTTGTAGGGATAGACTCCAGAGTACGTTCTGTAGGAACACCTTAATATACATTGCTTTTGCAGCCGCTAGACCCTGGGGAATATTAATGCACAACCACGAAGAGATAGACGAAAAAGTAAGAATAAGCCGCTCAATCATCCCATGCAACGCCACATCACAACAAGACCAGGTCTACTTGCAGACCCATTTCTTCTCAACTTCTTTCTGGCCCACGCGAGACGCCACATTGTTCAGCGTGTCTTTCAACGCCTCTTTCGACACCTTGGGGAATCTGCAGCACGTCAGTAACAGATACCTATTCCCACACACAGACAGACATACCGTTTCTTCAGAATCTCGATTAATCCCGTCTTGGTCAGGTCACTGCCGTCCACCACCTGTTTGAAGTCGTCCATCAACTCCGGCGGGAAAGGCCGCTTTGTCTTGCCCGTCGTCGGTGCTGCCCCGTCCGGCGCGGGTGCGCCCTGGCCGATAAACCCGTGCAGTGTACCCCGTCCGGAGGGCCCCTGTGTCGCATCCGCTGCCTTGGGCTTCTGCCAGTACACCGTCGAGAACGGGTCAATGGGGAAAGTGACCGCGTCAGATATCGTCTCGATCTTATAGCCCAGCAGGTCTTGGTCCACCGTCTCACCTTGCCATCGAAGATCGGTGCAGATGGGCTCCAGGTCCCCTACAATGAGCCGTCGCTTTCCAGCGAGCTGGTCATCCTCGTCGTCGAGAAAGCCGTCCATGTCGTCCTCCCCGTCTTCGCTGCCTTCGTCCTCTTCCTCCGAGTCGAGATCCTCGCCCTCCTCTGGCTCCTCCCATTCCGCCTCGGAGTCGTAGTCATAGTTCGTCTCGGGCAGGCCCCGGTGATACGGATTTCGCATCAGCTTATGGGCGGTCGACTCGGGCGGCATCTTAGTGTACGTTCCTTGGTATGGAGGGCGCACATCTTCGCCGAATTTGAGGGATTTCATGGACACGTTCTTCAGCAGCTTCTGCTGTCGTTGCACCAGTGCGGACGTGGCAGCCTGATCGCCGAGGCTCTGCATTTGAAGGAGAATCTCTTTTACGGAGGCGGGTAATCGGCCCCGTCGTCGTTTGTACGGCATGAGCTTGAAGAGCTCCGAGGGCCGGAAAACGGGCGGCTCAGCGGGGCTCTCTCTCATGGACTGATCCAGCTTGTCTCTCATGTGCTGGAGCGCATCAGCATCCCGCTCGAATCGGTGAGGAGGAGCAACCTGAGTATGTGACTGGAGGAAGAAATCGGGAAACGCGCGCGCATAGTCGGACACAGCCTTTGCATCTTGAGCGGGCTGGCTCGAGGAAGTCTCGCCAGCGAGCTTCTTCGGGGAGCCAGAGACACTTGAACTAGACGGCTGCGTTGGCACTTTGGGCTTCGCAAAGAACGCATTGAGCTTGGGTTGGGCCTGCAATTCGTCAGTAACTCACGCTTCAAATCGACAGCTTTTCACTCGGCAAGATAAATCGACAAGACTGACCCTCTCTTTCTTGAGCTTCTCCTCCTCTTTCTTCCGGCGTTCCTCCTCTTTGGCTGCCTCTTTCTTACGTTTTTCTTCCTCCTTGGCAGCTTTTTCTTCCTCGCGGACCTTGCGCTTCTCCTCTTTCCGCTTTCGCTCTTCCTCGCGTTCAGCTTCTCGCTTCTTCTTGTCCTCCTCCTTCAAACGTCTTTCTTCTTCCTTTTTCGCCTTTTCCTCTTCTTTCTTGAGCTTCTCCTCCTGCTTTTGCTTCTCTTTTGCTTCTTTCTCTTGCTGCTTGGCTTCTCTCTCCTGCTGCTTAGCTTCCTTTTCTTGTTGCTTGGATTCCTTGTCTTGCTGGTTCGCTTCCTTCTCCTGCTGTTTCACCTCTTGACTCGCCGGAGATAGCTTCCTTTTCTTCGCAGCGGGCACCCCATCCGGCGACGGACTTGGCACAACCACCGCAACTTCCCCCATCAGAGCAGACGCCGACACCGGCACGGTGTTTAGCGTCGATTCAGCCAGCGAGGCCTCCCTCGGAGGGTCGACCATGGGCGTATCCACCACCGTGGAAGATATCTGCTCTGAGGATTCCTTGATTGCCTCCATAGCTGCAGGGGAGGGGTCTGTGTTCTCTTGGTTTTCGGAGGCGGTGTAGCGGGGGGATTTGTGTCCGTCCTGGGAATGGAGTCGTGCCGTGTCGTGTAGGTCGTGGACGGATCGTTTGCGGGACTCGTGCGGGTGCGATGGTGCTGAGGGCGAAGTCGAGGATTGGGGCACGTAGGATGGTGATTGTGTGGGGAGTGGTAGGTTTGGGTTGGAGTCCATGCTGACTTCCATTGTTGAAACCCGGGGGTGAGCACGAGTGAATATGGTCTAGATAGAATGTGTATGTGTATGTTTATGTTTATGCGTTGGGTCTTTGTGCGTGGAGGACAGGTATCAGGCTAGGCGAGGGCGTTGGTGCCTGTCAGGGGAGGGAGGGGAGGGTTCGTGATAGTAGGGTCGGATGGATGGCATAGGACATATGTAGCGAATGGAGACTGCTGGGTCGGAATTGCCTCTTGTCCTGAGCCGGATGGACTGAAATGGGGTCGGATGGAGAGCTGGATGGAAAACGAAGTGACAGACCAACAATCTCCCGACTGAGAGAACGCGTTAATTGAATCGAGCGCGTGGGCGCGTCGTGGCACGTGAACGATTATGTAAGGAGCTATATAACCGCTGCCTCACCCTGCCTATTTGGGTAACTCTGTATACAATTACAGCACGACTGGAGGAACAATGGATTTCTAAGGGGTATCAGGAGTGACAACCTGACCAGAGACTTGCTAGAATTCTGTGAAGATATTACTTGCTAGAGGAGAGTCTCTGGAATGCGTGTGGCTCATATAACTACTTGCTCACTTGTCACTTGTGTGAATTCGCGCGGTGGTGGAGTCCCGATACCACGGCCAACACCGTCTAAGCTCCCTGCTCTCACCGTCTCTTTCAGAGGACTTGATCCCGCTGGGTATGCCCCCTCTTGAGGCAGCCCTTGTGTGTGCTCTGTATTCCGGATTGACCTCTTGGTTGATGCCTTGCGGAGGGGCCTCCCTGCATCGGACACCGTAACCTACGACCGGGAGAGTGGCATCCCACAAGTGGACTTGAGAATGGTCTACTACCTGACTGTTTTTGACGCTAAACCTGTGGTCATTTGGTTCTTGTAGACTTCTATGGTAGCGCTCTGATAATACCTAGGTATTCCCCGCTCACAGGTGCAGCGAATCAGGATTAAATAGCCTCCATACTTACATCTCCATCATTGAGATAACTATGCATACGTCCTTCGAATCCCCCCATATACCAGAACGTACTTCCATAGGCAATACTGCGGCACATCAAAACAGACTATCTTCAAATAAACAATGCTGTCTCTACATTAAAGATAGGTGGCCTATAATCCTGCAATGGCGAAGTCAGTGGCTGGACAGGGTACACCAGCTCGCGACGGTAAGGCTCGAGAGAAAAGCGCTTGAACCGCCGATACTCTCCATATATAGAGAGCAGCCGCGCATCCTGACCCTTTCAAAGTCCGAAACCCCCAGACTCATACTTTTTTCTGGACCAAATTGATCTGCGACCACATCACTGCCTATTCAACTGCCGTCCGTCCGACTTCTCATGAACTCTAGGGCAAGCGTCATCGAGCATCAGTGCGAATGAATCACGGACTTTTTTGCCTTGGACGTCCGATGATAAAGTCACACGAGAGGTAGAAGGAGACCGGCTTCTTTTTTGGCCTGGAAGGTGTTGGATCATACATGTCGCGGACTTGGGGATGGATCGACAGAGAATTGGGCTTCCGGTGATCCGATACGATGGGATCTTTATTCCGTGATATTTAGCATCTTTTTCACATCCTCGTCTTGTAACAGCCTCTGATGTTCCTCTCTGAGTGTCATTGGGTCATTGGTTTCGAACCAGAAGGCCCACGTGCTGCGCGTATTAATGTCAAGATTGTCCCGACTTGACTTCAAGCCCACGTGTTGGAGCTGCGGCGGTGCCAACGCGTATCGAGTGAGTCCATGATTATCAGCGTATTCCTCAATCAGACTGTCTGTCTGCCCATGTCCTTTGGCATCCAGAAACTCCATCAGTTCATTGACTTGTCCTTTCGGAAATACCAAGCCCTGGGTGCAACACCCAAATTTATTCATTTCAATGACTCCGTGAAGGGGAACTAGATTGTATTTCCCGACCATGTAGACAAGCGCAGTGAAGGCTGGCATACATATCATGGAGATGACAACTATGCTGGGGATGTCGAGGTGAAATTGTGTGAAGCGAGAGCGGCGGATCGCGAGCAAGGACAGAAGTGTCGATAGCATCAGAATCACAAAGACAAAAGGCATGTTCCGGTAGGCAAAATCTGAACTGGACCAGCCTAATGAAGTCTCGGTATAGAAAAGCCGGAGATAGATCCAAGGCTTCCCTGACTGTTGTTCGAGTCGGACAATTTCGGCCAATCCCTTCAATGTTTTTGAGAGCCACCCAGAAGCAAGGATGATATCATCCTCAAAGATTATAGTGTAGGGCGCGTTCACCTGCTGGCACATTTGGAGGGCATATAAATAGTCACTGTTCTGGATTAGCGCTTTTTTTGTTTTTCTCCCTTTCTCTCTCTCTTTTTTTTTGGGGGGTATGCCTTTTCCGGTCATCAACACGGGTTCAAGAATCAGATACCTACAATACTCCTTTCTCATAAAAGTTTCGTTGTTTTTCCAGATCCTTGAGATGCTCCAGTTGGCCGTCCGAGACATTGTAAGTCGCCGCCGAGTCCGCAAGTCTCTCGAGCCATCTTTGTCCCCAGCTGGGATGTAGCCTCGGTTCCGTATTGGCGAACAGCAGACTCAGATGCAGTTTGCTTCGCTCCGGTTGGTCCAGTCCCTCCAGTAACGAACCCACCGATGCTTCGAAATAGTCATCCAGCTCGCGTCGAACGGTCACAAAAGCGACACACACCTGCGGTGTCCGATCCGACTTGACCGAGGGAGGAGGTTCTAAGTCGGAATTATGTCGCGATATGAAATGCCGTGCTTCCCGTTCACGATGAAGGCTGTAATCCAGATCATACACATGCCGATCCTCGAAAAAGGCCGAGTGAGGATCACGCCAGAATTTGATGCGGCAAACCTGGAAGACTAGGAGCCAAACCAATAAGGCAGAGAAAAAAATTTTGGATGCACGGAGGTTGAAGTAGCGAGGTAGAAGAGAAAAGCCCTTCTTGGGAAGCCGTGTCCAAGACATTCAGGGTAGTTTGCGATGAGCCTTTTGGGTATTGGGATGAAGAGGGGTGAGATGAAACCACGGCAGCAGTCATAGACGCGATGACGGCGTGTTCTCGAGGACACACCTCGGTCTGGTCGAGGATGCTCCATGGCGCGTTCCTCGTAACACTCGGTCGTCTCCGGGGGCGGCTCGCAGGCATCCCTGTCAGAGATGCCCCATGGGTCGGAAGATCTCCTAGAGCACTGGCCCACCGTGATGATTTATCCTCAAATTATCCCGGAGAGGAGCTCGATTTTATCCTGAACCATGGTGGTTGGCATGTTCTCATTTGGTTATTCCCCAGGAATCTCTTGGCCGAGTCCTTGACAGCTCCCGCCGACTACTGGACATCAATGGGAACCCAATATGGGGTAGTTTGCTCAGTACCTGCTTAGCCGAGAATGAGGTGGCTTAACACCCCTCAGACAAAGTCCCCAGAGTCGACAAATAGTAAAGTGGCATCCGAACACGTTGGGCAATTTTCTTTGTCTAGCGAGGCGGCACTATCCGACGCGCTACACACAGTTCTGGCTTTGAAGCTAATAATAATGCTAACCGATCTCCTGCTAACTCCCACCAGGGAATCCATTATTTTCCTAGGTAGGCATGGAGGCTGTGTAAATGCAAAGTAGTGACTGCGGCGCACTATTCCCCCACAAACTACTACGGAGTAAATCACTTGGGAGTACAACGTGATCCAACTCCAGAAGCGCAGCTCTGTAACCGCAGGGATATGGAGAATGGAAAACGGGGTCAGAAATCGGCCATGTGAATGTGATCCAATGAGTGTGCCCCCTGATGCACTGCCTCCCTGACTGACTTGGTCAAATGGGCCTTGTATGATCGACTCTCAGAGCCTAGAGGCTCCGACAGGTTGGGCTACCATTAGCTCCCCCGTAGCTTCAAGCGGTCCGATTTAGTGCATTGTACAGCCCCGTGGAGTGATTAGCTTGAGTATTAGCTTACTCCGCTTGATCCTACTCCGGAGTCAAATTGTGGGTGCACTCCTATGGATGCAACGGTGAGAACAATGATAAATCGATAAAATTATGAAGGAAGCATAAATGCTTGGATCGGGTGTCTAGTATATTTGCTATAGGTAGTGCACGCCTGCATGCTTCGTGGAAGATCCCCAGAATTGCCTCTGAAACTGCTTTCAATGATTAGACAGACAGGCACAGAGGTGAGAGATCCCGAGCAGAATCATTCAAACACGTCTCTACGGAGTAGTGGTGAAAACTACTGTTCTACAAAATAAGTCGGGAGTAGGGTGCTGACCGCTCGGATACTTATCAGTCCGTTAGGTTGATGGAGCGAGCTAACAGTCTGTCCACGATATATCGGAGTCAGCGGATAGACCAACTAATTACTCCAAGACGCTGTATGATGTACTCGCAAGGAATTTGGCGAGGCTACGGGTGAGCCCATGGTAGACTCTCTACTTGCTCTACACCCATAGAGAAGTTCTTTTCAGCATCTGATTACGCAACTCGGTGCCATTCTAGATAGAGGCAAGCCAAATAGCCACCTGACAGCCTGGATCCTAACTGGGGCGGTGTATGGAAGCCAAATTTTACGGCTCTCGTTCTATCAGTCATGTGAGGTATGTTGAGCCCACAATTTCTATCACAGCACTGGTGGGAGACTGTATAGCCTAGGTAGGTATCTCATGGGTGTTTTACCCCTTGCATACCTATGCTTGATCAGGATATCATTGGGGAGCGATGGAACAGACTGTTCCAGCTCCTGGTACATTATGAGCGATGGATTTCATCTGCGTGTTAGGGTAGCTTAGAAAGCGCCCTACATAGTACTCTCTTTCTGGTCAATGAATGACAGGAGAACAAACATTCTTGGTCACTTTAGAGACGCCATGAGTGTCTACACATGTCGGAGTCGTTGATCCAATCGACGCTGTTGGGCGTGGCGTCTTTACATAGAATTAGACGCCACCGCCCTGACAGCCGCCAAGGCTGCAACTCCCTTGCTGCACGATTACTGGCAACCAAATGACCGGCTCTCCCACCTTTCTCACACCCTAGACATGAAGGCCATTCGAGGCCGCTTCGTGAGAAAAACGTTAGGGGTCGCGCTTCCCCGCCGCCGTAACCCCTTAGCAGCTCCCTTTTCTTCCAGCAATTCCAAAGTGAATGAGACCGAGGGCATCGCAGATTCAAAGCATGACATTGAGGCTCTCAATCGTTTTACCTCAGGCCGTTGGCTTTGGAACGAGCAACAGCAACGTGCCTGCCGCTATGCCAAGTGTGACCTCGCAACACTCCTGCAATTAGCGGCCACTGCGATCGGATCAAAATCATGTACCCAAGTGTTAAAGATCTCAGAGGGCCAATACAGCAAAGTACTCCAGCTGACCATGGACGATGGACGGGAGATTATTGCGAAGCTTCCAAATCCTAACGCAGGCAGATCACACTTCACAACAGCGAGCGAGGTTGCAACTCTGGACTTTGTATGGCCTGCCATCCTTCCTATTGCAATGTCTATAGCGCGTCAATACTAATATTGCTAGTTGAGGAATGTTCTGATCCTCCCGGTTCCGAGAGTGTACGCATGGAGTTCTCGAGCATCAAAGAACCCTCTCGGAGCAGAATATATTCTTATGGAGAAACAAGCCGGTGTTGTCCTAACCAACGTATGGGATACCATTAAAGGAAAGCAGAAAGTCCAAATTCTGGACCAAATTGTGGATATTGAAAGGCGCCTAGCAGCTACAAAACTCTTGAAGTTTGGATCGCTGTACTACAAAGACGACCTTCCTGGCGATTTAGACACTACTTCGCCACTGTAAATTGATTCAACTGGGAACGAAGTTCGAAGCAAAAGATTTGGTATTCGACCAACTAATCACCGTTCTTTCTTTGACTTTGGCAGAGGCGAGTTAGATATTGAGCGTGGTCCCTGTAAGTTCATCTCCAACTCATACAATATTATTATCCTGTGCTTATCTGTGTGCAACCTTTAGGGTCAACAGTTACAGAATTTATGATAGCTATTGCGCAGAAGGAAATTGCAGCTGCAAAGGCAGGTCTCCGATACCCATTGATGCCTGAAGGTCTTTTCTATGGACCCCGACAATACCAGCCTAGCCTTCATAAAAAGTTCTCCGCATTGGAAAAATATCTTAAAGTGGCACCTTATGTTCTTCCAGAAAACGAAGTCACCTATTCCCCAGTTCTATGGCATGGCGATCTTCATTCACAGAATATATTTGTCGACCCTGGAAATCCAAGCCACATTATGGGAATTATTGACTGGCAGTCCGTTAGTACATATCCACTTTTTATGCAGGTTGGGCGCCCAGCATTTCTCGATTACAATGGTCCGGTTCCCGAGGATTTGGGGAAAGTTCCTTTACCACCAAATTTTAATTGCATGGACCCAGATGAACAGCAAAAGGCAAAGGCACTGCATCGAGCGCAGACACGCACAATCTCTATCTAGTTCGCTGTCTTCAGGTGAACGAAAGGGTCTTTCAAGCAATGCAAAGTCAGTCTACTCTCCGGCATCAGGTTAGTGTGGTTCCAGGTTTAGTTTTGATGGACTACGAGCCGCTCCTCAACAGCCTGTTAAGAGATGTTGAGAAGGAATGGGCACATATGAGTGTTGGGGGGGATGACAGCTCTCCCAGCACACCATTTCCATTACAGTGCTCGGATACAGAAATTCAGCAGCAGGAGCAGGATGGCGCGCTATGGGCCCAAGGTGTTAAACTCATGGATACCTTCACTGACGACACGGGCTGTTTTAAACATTGGGACGGCAGGGTTAGCGATGGGGATTATGAGAAATCCAGAAGAGAGCTAGATGAGGGGGTGAAAAGGTTCTTGGATCGTGAAGCCAGGAATGATGAAGAACGTCGGGAGTGGCTCAAAGCCCTACCATTTGTAGATTAAGTGCACGACAAGGTTAGAAGATATCAATGGGTTTAATATTTCCGGCAGCGGCGGCAGGTTAATAACATTATTACCATTTTCTCCCATCTTTGTTAAATGTATGCTTTGCTTCTATGGAATAGGGCTATAAATATCTTATATCCATGTACTCGAGACATCAGAAGACACATGAAGTATGTAATTCCTCCTATGTACTGCGCACAAACAGTCCTTAGCCGTTGCACATAGTTCAAATTCTTCATGCACAATCCTTCACAGCGCCGTAAGATTGCCACGCACCTGCGCTACAGGTTTACCAGCTACAGAGATGAGCCACGGCCACATGCCGCGACACAGGACCGCATTCGAGCAGTCAACGTCCCGAGAGTCCGCCATCTTTACACCCGGATCAATCAACCTGAGTCAATATTTCAGCAGCCAATCAATGAATTTTTCACTACTGGTGACGATTGTATTAACCTTTAATCTTCATCATCCTTCGGATTTTCGAATAGGTGTGCGCCAATCAGCCTCGTCCTGTATGGCGCGCGGCTGCCCCAAAGCTCGATCTATTCGCAGAGTACCGGTGACTAAACATCGTAAAACAGTCCTCTCTGGAGAGCAAGAGTCCTTTCAGTTTCTGGGATTTGGGTGAGAGTGTTTCAATTTCCGCTGGCGTTCAAGGTTGGGTTGTCCAAGACCACGAGATACTTTATCCTGGTGTTGCGTGCGACATGCTCGGGCACTTGGAAGGGGAATTTCTCAAGGCTTATTACTCTCAAATCATGCCGTCCACCGGTTGCAGATGCAGGCTCTGAACTTCAGGTATTCTATCCTCGAATTTCTCGGAATAGCATACTCTTACTCACACTTTATTTGTATGAGTACTAGCTTGCCCGTTAAACTATCTTACTACTGGTTACTGAATATGGAGCATCTCACTAGATTTGAATTAGCTCATCAAGCTGCGTACCAGGATATATTAGGTTCAATAAAATCAATTACTTCGGAGGCTTTAAGTTGGAGGAGTGTAAAGATCCTTGTATATCTTTAGGATCTGGTCCCTGGTTACTGAGGTTTCCCACTAGTGGGAGGATGATCTCGGTAATTTGATGTTTGAAGTCACCGAAACGCATAAGGTAGTATGCTGCGGGGACGGGAGGACATAAAGGCCTAACAATATAGTAGGAAAGATACATCGTTATTTCATCTACGGAGTAAATGGCTGATCTACAGATCACATGTCAAACACAGCCTTAACCATATATAGACTAGCTCACCTTGGCATTTAGGGGTTGAAATCGAGTCTCTACAGCATAGAAACCAGTTTCGGACCTACATGAACGACTCAGCCACAGTGATCTCCGCGGAGTTTTGGTAGAACCTGGATGCCAAAGTGGTGGTTCGTTAAAAAAATTCCAGATCCAGGGCTCAGCCACGCAAGAAGGGTGGTCTTGCTCGAACATGCCATCCACGATTCACCCGAGATCCGGCAGACCATGGCTCCCACCACCACATTCAGCCAACCGCCAGTCGCCGATCGTGACAGGCCTGGCTTTGTAGTCTGTCGCCATCTTGACTGAGGGTGGTTGACGTCGGTGATGGGCTGATTTGATTATCGTCGAGTATTGATTGGATTCCATTGATCATGCCGAGGAGGTGTACGAGTGACCCAAGGGACCATTGAAACCCATCAGCCACCTGGGAAGGCGATCATGCGGACGTGGTCCGAGAATTTGACGGCCGAAACACCCCTGCAAGGGCCTTCCAAGAATCCAACGACATGACCACCCTTCTAGATCCAGATGACTCGCTGAGGGAGGACTTGGGTGGCCCGTTGAAACCAGCATGGGGAGAGCCCACCATGTCGAGGTGGTTGTCTCAGATCGCGCTGTGGGAATGACGTCCTGTTAGGGTTCCTCTTGGGGTTCTCTGGGCATCTTGAGTTTGGGGTGCGGTACTGGACTAAGCCGGATTGGCAATCGATACCGTCGGGAGTGAACAACTCCCCATGCATGTCTTGGATAGGACCGATGTCGGGTGAAACTAGTTGGTCTTGGTGAGAGGATGGGTGGCAGTGGAGGTCTCGTAGGGCTGGGAAGATGACAGCTGAGTCGAAGCTCAGGCCACCATCGGGCGCTGGTGGAGCCCGCATCAGCTGAGAGAGGTTGAGGACATGGAATTCCCCCCTTTCCCCAGGTTACAGCGGACAGATGTAACCGTCCGGACTCTGCTGGGGGCTTGAACGATGCACGAGTCATCGTCACGTCATGAAGCGAGGGAATAGGTGTCCGCGGGAGAGGTCTCTCCCCAACGCAATTCGGGGAGGCGCCCCGCCATGCTGATTCCCTGAGTCTGCGGACCTGCTGTCAAAGGGGTGGATAAGGAATCCAATCCTGGGAGATTCGGGGGGGGGGGGAAAGCCNNGGGGGGGGAAAGCCTCATGCATAGCCGTTGCACCCATGGGCGTCCCTCGAGGAACGCCATTATTCTCCTTGAGCGTGGGGATACCTTCATTCCCGCCCTCTTCCGAAGTGGTTTCACTGGTGGAGTCCTCAACGTCATGAAGGAACACCAAACGGCGCCGGTCAGAACAACGCGATCGAACAAGAAGAGGTACCAGGTACCTGTGCTGTGGCTCCCAGCGGGGGCGTATCACACCGTCACATTACCGAGTATCATCCTCGTCCCCCGCCACGTGGGGACATCTGTGGCGCAGCCTCGCTCGGTGTCTCTGTCACCATCCAGTGCAGTCCTTCTGACGCCGCAGGATGGCTCGATCGATCTCGCTCCGGGCAGTGACATCCTCGACCCGAAGTCTCGTCTGGCGCGTGTCGTCTCTCTCGGCAGGAATCATAAGGTACCTGCAGGACTCCTTCGTGCTGACGGACAAGAACCACCCGAGGGGGGTGTGGCGGTGCTGCCCAATCGAGCGGTGATCCCGGGTACCCGTACGGTACGAATCCCCTCGTATTCGGTACCGGCCTCTCCACTCTGCCAACTTCCTTTCTTTTCCACTCTTCTCTTTCTTCCGTCGCATCTCTCGCGCCCTGTTTTCCTCTGTTCATCGCCTCATCCCCATCCGTTTCCTCCTTTCTCTCTCGTCCTCATCCTCCTTCTCTGCCTCGGATCAATCCCCCGCCCGCCCCTCTCTACCGACGTCTCCTCACTGCCTCCCTCCCAGCGCTAACCCTCACCCATCCTTCTCCCTGTCTGGCACCTGGGGATTGGATTGCGTTGCGCCCACCGAATTGTCGTCGTCATCCCCGCTTTGTCTCCAGACCGTCTTTCCCTGCAGGAGCCATTGGGGTGAAATTGACTTCTCCCCCTTTGTGTCGGGTCTCTCTCTGTCTGTGTGCGTGGGCCTGGGTATTATTGACACCGCCGGCCCAAAGTACCTGCGACTTCGAGCGCTCCCCTCGGTTCCGCTATCACCTCATCCCCCGGCGAATCGCTTGATCTCCCCGTCTCTCGCTGATCTCCCGCTTCCCTGGTCGGTCTGGACGAATAACCCCTCCCTGGGCCAGCCAAGCCATACATCAGCCCCAACAACAAATCTTCCGCTGACCGGTGCCGATTGCGACGCTTCCGTCTCGCGTCCGTCCGTCTCGTCCTGGTCGGTCCGCTCGTGCGCTCCCCCCGCCACGAGTGCCCGCAACTACAACCACCCCTCCGCTGCCCGTCAGATTCCTGTTGCTACATGGCTGGTGTACAACTACAACCATCCACCATGACCGACTATCGCCTGCCTATGCACCAAGCGCCGCCCCCTCGAAAACCCGTCCCCAACGTCCGCCCCGGGTATCAGTTCCAGACATATGACGCTTCTCAGCACCAGCTCTCTCCGCACCCCTCCGCGGCGTCTCTTGCCCACAGCCGTAGCCGGACCTCCTCCTCTCATGTGTTGCCCTATGTGTCCCAGCAGCAGCAACACCAACACCCACAATCGCCCTATGCCAGCGGCCCCTCGCCACAACACACCATGACCGCCCCGATGCACTACCCACCCTCCAGACGCCTGTCCAGCGCCACCACCTCGACCAGCTCGACCGGCAACCCCACCTCCCACCTCCCTGGCACCGATATCCGTCGCAGCACCTCATCTCGGTCCGCGCAGTCCCAGCTCGGTTATGTCGCCCTCATGCGGCGACAGAAGGCTACCGTCTGGTGTGACCGTGCCCAGCCAGAGGATCCGCGCCTGCGAGCGCAGAAGATGGCCGATAAGAAGCGGGCGTATCTTGAAGTCCACGGTGCTGGCACTGGTGGACGCGCTAGCACGCTGGCCAGCGGCAAGATTAAGCATTCCAAGGGTGGAACCGACTTCTCGCCGTCGAACTTAGTCGGCGCGACGGTGCCCGTTCGGCTTAGTGCCAACGAGATCGGGGATGCCGAGGAGGATGCGCGGAGCGAGAGTGGGTTCCCCTATCGCCGCACGGGTAGCGGCCGCAGCTCGCTGGGGAGCAACCAGCGCTACCCCAGTGGCTACCAGCGGCCGCAAGGCACCATGGGCAGCACCAGCACCCCGCCGAATGAGAAGACCGATCTTCCGGAGGTGTCGGAAAATCCTCCCGCGGAGCACGATGGCGAGAAACCCAAGGCTGAGGAAGATGATGCTCGTCGAAATAGTTTCGGCAGCGAACAGGAGGAGAGCTTTGGCATGGTTGGTGAAATGGGTGCGCCGAGTGCCGCCACCACGGCGGCTGAGAAGGCTCAGCGAGCCGATGAATTGCGTCGTCGTGGCAGTGTGGACGAACGGACCACGACGATGACGAACGTCCGCTTGTTCGTGGCCAACCCCGATCTCAGCGACTAAATGGCCGGGGTTGGAGTGCACTGCGATTGATTTGTTGCAGTGATTCTTTGGCCCATTTGACGCTGCGTATGGCCCATCTGGACTTTCCGTTTCATTCTTTTGTCCCATTTTCCCCGTCTGTGATCATTGCCGGATCCCATTTGGCCAACTGGATGTCCCTTGGAGGGTTGGATGCTGTATCCCGAAGACCATCCATGGCCTCCCTGCATCCGGATCTGCCATCTGTTTGCACTATTTGGCGGGTCCCATGGACTCGACTGCATCGTGCTTGTTTCATACCCGCTTTCTCTCTCTCTCTCTCTCTCTCTCTCTCTCTCTCTGTCTATTCCCCTTCCGCGAATTGTTTGGAAGTGTGTGCTCTTGATGCATTGGGCTGCGGTCTCGTATTTAGTTTGCATCCACTGGCCTTGGCGTCTCTGGATTTATGAGCAGCTAGTAATAATAATATCGATTGTACATATGAGATGGACTGCGTTCATGATTGTGATCCGTACGTAAGGATGGAGGGCTCTCCCGCTGTGGTTCGACCCGAGATGTCTTGCACGCAGGGGACGGGGGACCAATGCAGGCTCTCTCCTTACTGCCAGGTGTTTATTGGGCGCTGCAGATGCATTGCGTTATGCTTATTTGAACCATGGAACCTGTCCGAGGCTCGCATCGTTCCCGACAGCTCTTCATCCGGTTTGTACTGGTCGTCCTGGTCCTGATTCTCAGGGGAGACAGTCTCAGCTCTAACGTACGTCGGTAGGTCGTACTTTGGACGGGATTTGGATATGGGGTGATGTTTCCTGTGTATCGGATCCCGAGACGATGCCATGGTTGTGCGACAGCCGGGCTGAGATCTGCACAAGGGGCCTACTATTCCTATGGACCTGTTGGGAGAGTCCCCCTTGCGGTGAAACGACCTCATCTGGACATGTCCTGCCGGGTTGGAAGCAAGCGATAGGCGGTGGGGGATATCGCTGGCAATCGATTCATGCCAGAGCATATCCCAATACTTGGTTCTTACTTCTGTGACTGTCGCGGATGTTGATAGAATTGCTTACGTAGTCTGAAGAATTGGGTGGTGCATGTCTACAAGATGAGATAGGTGTATCTGCTTGCTAGGGAGGTAGAGTGAATATCTCACCAGGAATGACATCGGTGGCTGGTCGATGTGAGTTCATGTACTCTGTACGTTGAACTTCGCCAGACACCGGGTTGACTTGTCCATCTTGTGACGAGGCTCCTTTTGCATTGTTATCGTGGAGGAAAAAGGAAAGGAAAAGAAAAGATCTGTCGAGGGACCCACTCGGATGCGACAGGTTGACGACTGGGAGAATCTGTCAGTGATTGATTGGTCGCATTGAGAGTCCAGCTGTGTTGGTGGCTGTGGAGATGGTGATAGTGTCCTCGTGTGCAGGGGATACCGGTGGGATATAGATCGATTGCTGCAGGGTGAAGCTTCGGCTACCCTGGTGGGGGGG
>RHLO01000961.1:0-12103 GCA_003719415.1 Aspergillus olivimuriae
ACCCCAACTAAACCCTGGAGCGATCAAAGGTTTGATTGAACGGGGCCTGTGGGTTAGGCTAGTAGCGGGTAAAGTGTGTGAGCCTCCCTCTCTACACAGCTGGAGGTTGTATGGGCAGTAATAGTCACTTCCAGACGCCTATATGTAGGTAACATAAAATATCCGAAATAATCAAGTGAATCACAACATATTTCAAGGAAAGTTTGTAACTAGAATATTGACCTGAACAGGTGGTCAAGCCATCAGCTCTTCATTACAACCTGCTCTGTTACTGACTTGCATCATGCTTAGAAGGGAAAGTGGTGTGCTAATTGAGCAGGTATTCTGAACCCGGACACATTATGATAGTCTTTTCTAGCGCCTGGAGTCCCTGTAAACAACGATGTAACCCGTCAGTCTTTTCCACCAGATCCCTAGTCTCGAGTGTCGGCATCAGCTCTTTAATCTCATCCGCAAAGGACTTTGCCGCCAGGGCATAGGCCTTTACAACAATTGCCGGTTGCTATACATTCAGATCAGCGATGATGGATTAATATTGAAAAGCAACCTTACAGGGTGGGCACCAATATCCTGCACGTTTGCCTTCAGCTCTCGTCTCCCTTGGAAGCCTGGACTCGACACACCGAGGTTTGTCCACGTAAGATAAGAGATATGCATTGCACTGATCATTCGCTGTTCGTGGCAATATGGGATGGCCAAACTCAGGGTCGCACGAAGCCGGCCATGCGCCGCTAACAATGTCTGGTCCTCGAGGTGTTCCTGCATTTGGCGGATCAGTTTATCGAAGAGGAGTATAGCCAGGTCGCCATCAGTCACGCAGAACAAGACGGAGCGCCGAACACTGGGGGGAAGCCGGTCTAGGCCGGAGAGAGTTGCTGGAGTGATGCGACCGAATGTTGAGCGCCAGGAGGCAATTAGCGTCGTTACTGTGGCGTAGTGCTGATTAAAGTCATCGTATCCGGCCGTACCCGCCATCAGATCTTGCAAGACCAGGGTCAGCAGGGCCAGTGATCGCCACAGGAGCACCACAATCGATCCTGCATGATTCACCGCGAGGTCAACTAGATCGCCCGACACATCTTGGCACCATAAGGTTGTAACTGCTTGCTTCCTGGATTGGGCGCGAGAAATGATAGAGTCTTCGATCGTGTGCTCCCCCGTCGGCGTGATGGCATCAGTGGGGCCGTTAAGACTGAAGTGTTTCACGCTGGCATAGCTGTGATCCTGATACGGCATAGCCTCTGAGTGGGGGCGCATAACGATGGTGGCGGAGTATGATATCCAGAAAAACCACTCAATGGAGCCTAGCAGCTCGAGAATGTTGTGCTTGACTTCTCGCGGTAGCTGGTCCACTGGCGGGCGTTTTGGATGGAGGAATGGGGTGTGAGAAGCGTTGACTGTGCGGCGATGATTGGTCTGCAGATGGACTCGCCCTTGGACACAAAGCTCCTGCAGTCGCCGAGCACCCTCCCGGCGGGCGAACACGACGTCCTCCGCAAAGCCCGGATTCTGCTCGACCCCTTGTGGTGGTAAGATTGACCCAAACAGAAGAAGAGATAGGGCCACGCGGAATGATTTGGTGGCCCCGATGCTTTGAAACAACAGCTCCCTCGCCTTCTGCCACGCTGCAAACGCGAGGTCCTTTGCGTGCGAGGGAGATTGGCCGAGCTGGACAGGACCGACGTTGTCATTTGTAAACTGAGCTGCAGTGGCGATGGCCACCCATCTAAACGCCTCTGCAATGGCTTGGTCCCGGGGAGTAATAGTTATGTCGTTTTGTAGTGCCAACGGATACTGAAAAAGTGCATCGAGTATGGACACTGCCAGAAACAGCTGGGGTTCCGTGGATAGCGGAGCTGACGTCGTCTCAGCGATGGGCCAGCAGCTCCGGATGATCGACAGCGCACGGTCAAAGTACGGCGATATATCCGTCGCATGGCTCAACGGTATCAGAGCTGCGATTCCCAAGGCGTAACAAGGTGGCATGCATTTCTGCGAGAGACAAGCGGCGACCGGCTGGTCCACGATACAAAGGTAGAGGTTGAGTTGCTGGGCGCATCGCTCCTGCGCGATCACTCGTCGTGCCTGCTGCCACTCTGTGCCGGGGTTTAGTGGTGCCGCACCCACTCGTGCTAAGTTGTCTGAGTCACTCTGACGATGCCTGCTCTCAGCCTGCCCTTGGGGACGGGACAAGGCACCCACCGGCTTCAGGGTGGGAGCACGGCGGTGTTTGCGGCCAGCTAGCCAAACTACGGTACAGTCCGCACTGCGCAGCGAGCACATCGTACAGGGCGTTGGGGGCCGGTTGCCCCGGATATCTACCGTGGAAGGAAGATCACAGGCCCTTTTGGCCAGCCGGCAGGGATCGCATGAATGATTTTGTCGGCGGATCCGCGGACGTTTGTTCAGCCTGGGAGAGGACACCTGGCCGGCCGAGGAAGCGGAGCTAGTGTCGTTGGCCAACGGACCAGCTGGAACAACCGCTGCATGGGGCACACTTTCCATGGTCGTTTCATCGCGCTCTGGATACGGCAACTCGACATTGTCGAAGCATGGTAGATCTTGATGGGACCAGTTAGGTACAGAGCCTTGAGCCACTAATGTGCTGGTGGAACTCGCCTCCTGGTCCTGCTCTGGACTGGGAGACGTAATCGGAAAAGGAAATGGTAAGGGCGACCCAAGAAAGGCGAACAGGTTGCTGTCGCCGTCTGCGTCAAGCAGTGTTGGTAGCAGGTATTGTAGGTCCGGGTTTGACTGTCTAGGCGAGGTCGTCATTTTCCGCTTGTTGTCAGGTTAGATGAGGCAATACGGACCGGGAAACCGGCAAGGATGGAGTCGCTCAGGTAATCTGGACTAATTTGATCCCATCTCAAATGAACAAGGTCGAAGGGTTGTAGAAGGCATCTTCATATCTCCATGCCATGCGGGGTACGCGCGTCCGCGGATCCGCGGGCCCCGAGCGATCGACATCCGTTCGGGAACTATGGAGTAGGAAGAACTTCAAGTTCTGGCGACAATGTTAAAGAAAGGATACATCCTGCCGGTGAGAATACCTAGGGGTTCTTTTTTCTAAAGTGAAAGATAAACTAAGCACTAAGAGAAAGGATAAAAAGACGAATCCACAAAGTAAAGGGCGCGTAACCGCCTAAACATAACCCAGCTAGCAAGATATAGGTTCAAATATATGAAAGTAAATTTTGCCGAGTTCAGGGGTTCACGAAAAATCTCATCATCGCTTTATTTATTTTTTTTATCTTATAATAAATTGAGTGTCCGGGAGCCATTCATAAAAGAATACCTCGAAAAAAATTCGCCACCACTGATTTTAACATGGTCGCGGAACACCTGCTTTATCAAATCGAATTAGACTTTCTGTGGCTGTCGGTAGTCCGTATCTACCATTTATTCTTTCTAAAAAAAAAAAACCAGCCTACACAGGATATTAAAGAAGCTTGTTATGAGTTCTCCATTTGTATGAACCAGTGGCTAGAGCTCGGCAGGCCCTCGCATATAAGTGGAAGCCTTCCTCGAGGACCCCTAGCTCCCTGGGTTACGGGTTAAATCTGCCACCGCTATCCACAGCCTTTTCCTCACACTGCCACCACCTGACTCTCTGTTCCTTGCCTAGTCCTTATTCACATGCGCACGCTTAGACACTTCAGTGACAAAGTCCGATAGAAGATAATGCCTTAGGCAGAGAACCTAGAACCCCGCACCAGCAGTTGACTAATCCGCACCCGTGTTGCCTAACGATATCCGATATCTGAATCCAGAAGTACATAACCCCTGCTTTAGAAGCCCGCGGCCCCACTCCCATTCCTCGCTATGCTCAGTGTGTGGGACCAAGAATGTAGTTCGATGTTGATGTGGCGTCCAATGCAAGGACACCACGATGTATGTACATTGCGTGAAGATAACCACAATTTCCGCCCAGCCTTAAGCCTAGAGACACGGCTTTGTTAGCGCTTTGGAGAGATCCCGAGCGACAATGGCGCCACTAGCCAGCGCCCCCTCGATGGAACCTGGTGCCGTCGCAGAAAGATCACTACCAGCAAATTGAATATTGCCATGGGGCTTGCGGATTTCGGGGCCTGCACCAGTGAATGTGCCCGGTCGATGCATCATCCAGCCTCCCTGGGAGAACTCATCTGTCACCCAGTCGTGGTACACGGTGTCGACCACCTCAAGGCTGGGGATAAACCGGCGCAATGCCGTCTGGATGGCCGCGCGGTCGGTAGGGTCAATTGAGTCTGCATCTGAACACATGCACAAGATGATAGTGTCCCCCTCGTGGTGTTTCTCTGTCCGGGCGGCGTTGATGGGTGATTGATCAGGAGGGGAGAAGATCACGAAGGGTTCGACTTCCCCTCTAACACGTATCCAGATTTTATGCGAGCGGACGGGGTTTTTTCGATCGATGAGTGCGCGTGCTGCGGGCGAAAGGTCCGGAGTAATCTTGACGTTGCTCAAGGTGTTTAGTGGAATGGCGAGCACTGCTGCACGGGCATGGACCAGATCTCCGGCACGCGTGGTGACAGTGACCCCCTGTCCATGGTCATGAACAGAACACACGGTCGTCGATAGGCGGAGTTCCGCGGCGGACTCGGCGAGGATGGCGTCTGCCAATTTTTTGGTTCCTCCTTGGATGGTCCAGGTGCCCGCGGTCTCAAGGAAGGCGAAGAACTCACCGAAGTAGACGGCGACAGCGTGGAGCAGTTGCGCGATACCCTGCTCTTTGGTGGAGTAAATTACTCCGGCCAGCAAGCCCTCTAACACGTCCCGTTCGTAAGCGGACAGGTTCAGGGAGCCAACCCGGTCCGCGATGGATTCGTGCTCGATATCCGAGTTGTTGATGAGCGTGGGATCCATGGGAAAGGGAAAGCGCGCGCGAGCATCGGCAAACAGTCGCGCCAGCAGGGGGCCAGCCACAGCCATGATCTCTTCGGTGGAGCCGGTGTGCACTTTGCCGTCAGCCAGCCAGAAGGCCCGGCCATCCTCCAAAGGCGGTTGGACAGTCAAACCGTGCCGTTGCATCTCGTACCATATATTAGGCTGCGTCCAGTGTACGTAGCCTCCTCCCAGCTCTAGCTCACCCCCGAATGCCTGGTCGCGGTATGTCCGTCCTCCAATGCGGTCGCGAGCTTCCAGTAAGACAACTGAGTGGCCTTGCTTGGTGAGATCTCTAGCAGCGACCAGCCCAGCCATGCCGGCCCCAATAACCGCGACATCAAACGTTTTCCCCGTTAGGTTTTTTTCTGCCATATTGGTTTTGAGCTTTAATAACATAAACAGTTGAAGAACAATAACAGTATCAAGAAGGATGATAAAGGCCAGTCTGAATTTATAAACCCTTTCGCTGAACGCAGGCGGGGCAACTGGTAGTAGGATCTTCGGTAGCGACTCCGCGGAGCCGCGGATCCCGCAAAAGCTGGATGGACTTGCTAACGTAATCAACCACCGAACCGCGGATACCACCGAACCGTGGATTCTCTGCTATAGCTAGAGTTGTTTGGGGAACCCGTAAAGCAGCCCTGTGCGGTGCCCCTCTCCAGTGCTGGGATAACAGTGCACGAGGGCTTGATAGTGCAAACTCCATCAACTTTTGCCAGACGCTGAGGATGCAGAGTGACATCATGAAAACCACCTCACTTCTTGCTATATATCAAGCCCCACAGGATGCCTATGATGTAAGTTGGTCCATTCTAAACGAGCATGGAACGATCCAGAGAAAAGAAGAGACTCTAAAACTGATGGATATTGGTGTAGCTTTTTGATCAGGTCACAGTCCTCTACGAAGGCCACCAGATATATTATGGCCGTCTAGAAGATGCAAAAGCCAACTTTGAAGATATCCCTTTGATGGCACACGTGAGCAGGAATTCATGGCATCTCGAACAGCAGACCAGTCATGGGGCCAATGTGTCCGCTTTCCCTTTACCCTGTCTTTCCTTGGGCAAGTGAATCCTTGCCTTTGGCGAGCGTTTCGCCAGCTGAAGAACGACCCTAGTGTTATGATCAGCTCCTTTTTAATGTACTTTTTCGAGGTGCTGATTATTGGAAGCGTCTTTTATAATATGAAGACAGACACAGACAGCTTCTTTAAGTGTGGAGTGTTGCTCTTCTACATGATTCTGCTGAATGCATTTTCTTGTATGCTGGAAATTCTCAGCGTCTACAGTACTCGGAAAGTTGTTGAGAAGCATTCTTGCTATGTACTTTATTATCCTAGCGCAGACGCGGTCGTAACTATAATCACCAACTTGCCATACAAAGTTTTGAACTGCCTTTTCAGTAACATCATAATATACCTGATGAGCAACCTACGCCGGGAATCTGGTCCATTTTTCTTCTTTCTCCTCTTCACCTTTCTGATCAACTTCGCGGTGTCCATGTTCTTCTGTCTGGCTGGCTCCCTAACCAAAAGCTTCGAATAGGTGCTTGCCCCTGTAGCAGTCCTGATGCTTGCAATTATTACGTATACCGGCTTTGCGATCCCTCAGTGGTATATGCTTGGGTGGATTGGCTGGGTGCGCCATATAAATCCTGTTACATACGGGTTTGGGTGTATTATGCTCAATGAGTTTCACCATCGTGAATATTCATGCTCACAAGTTGTGCCTTCAGGCCCTGGATATGACAGTGTGCGCCTGACCAGCAAGCGTGAGCGGCGAAGGGTGCCACTCTAGGATCTAAGGTGGTCTCTGGGACAGCCTTTCTTCTGGATTCCTATGATTACTGTAACGGACACAAATGGCGAAACCTGGGAATTATCATTGCCATCACTATTGGTCTCCTGCTTGGATACTTGGCTATCATCGAATATATCTATTCGGACAAATCGAAGGGTGAGGTACTGGTGTTCCGCAGAAACATGAGCCAACGTCTCTTCACGAAGCGGAAGCACAACCTCGAGAACTTGAATGATTCGCCACCCACACCGGACAAGCAAGGGCCACCAGCCACAGAAGCAGGATAATTAAAGGAGTACCACACCGACATCTTTCATTGGTAAGTTGTATGCTATGACATTAAAATCAAAGGCAAGCCCAGACGAATTCTGGACAATATTAGTGGCTGGGTCGAGCCTGGGACAGTTACTGCGCTCATGGTAAGCAGGTTTATGTCTACATGATTTAGCAGAATCTGACATGGGATAGGGCGTGTCTGGTGCAGGTAAAACTACGCTTTTGGATGTTCTGGCAAACAGAGTCTCCACTGGTGTGGTGACGGGTGACATGCTAGTCAATGGTACTCTTCATGATGGTTCCTTTCAAAGAAAGACTGGTTATGTTTAACAGCAAGATCTGTATCTGGCAACGTCTACTGTTCCGGAGGCATTGAACCTCAGCGCTATTCTCAGACAGCCATCACATAACCCGAGACAGGAAAAGTTGGATTATGTTAACACCGTGATCGACTTGCTTGAAATGCATGCATTTGCTAATGCAGTCGTTGGTGTTCCTGGCAACGCAAAAGACCCACGATCAGTGTTAAACTGGCCGCAAAACCCCAACTTCTTCTTTTCCTTGACGAGCCTACTTCTGGTCTGGATAGCCAGACGTCATGGTCGATTATCTCTTTAATGAAGAAGCTTACCCAGAGTGGTCAGGCCATCCTTTGTACCATCCACCAGTCCTCTGCTATGTTATTTCAGCGTTTCGGCCGCTTGCTTCTACTTACCAGAGGTGGGAAGACGGTCTATTTTGGTGACATCGGTGGCGACACCCAAACTCTATTGGATTATTTCACTCGCAACGGCGCACCACCGTATCCTAAAGGCAAATCCCGCGGAATACATGTTAAATGTCATTACTGGATCATTTGACCCTTGGGCAAACCTGAACTGGCCAGAAATTTGGAACAACAGCCCCGAAGAAAAAGCCGTACAGGATCATCTCCAAGAACTAAAACAGTCTGCGTGCAGTGCAATGCCCAACAACTTAACAGGTAGCAGTGAATTTGCGGCAGATTTGAGCGAACAAATCTCGCAAGTAACGAAGCGTTTATTTCGGCACCACTAGCGAAATCCAGGATATATATACTCAAAGGCCGTGCTGACTGTTGGAGCGGTATGTCCCTTAGCCAGACCAAAGCACGTGCTGTTGATTCGGCTAATATTTTCTCCTACGCACCATTCATTGGATTTTCATTCTTCAGAGCCCAATCTACCCAACAAGGCCTTCAGAACCAGCTATTTGGCGTGTTTATCTTCCTTGCAGTCGCTTTGCAAATGGTCACACAAATCATTCCGGTCTTTGTTACACAGCGTACACTGTACGAAGCGCATGAGAGACCTTCCAAAACATACAGCTGGAAGGTTTTCATGTTGGCAAATATATTTGTGGAGCTCGCTTGGAACTCAGTACGCTGCCTAATTCACATGACAGAAGTCGGACCTTTGGCTGACAAACACAATTTTATAATCAGATAATGGGTATTTTATGTTTCTTATACTAGTATTATCCCATTGGACTCTGGCATAATGCAGAGCTAACCGGTCAAATACACTCTCAAGGGACACTAGCATGCTTATTTATCTGGGTGTATATATTGTGGTCCAGTAGTCTCGTGTACTTACTTATTACAGGGCTTAAGACTGTAAATACCGCTTTAGGCCTTATAACAATCATATTTAAGCTCCTCTTGTTATTTTGTAGATATGTGGTTCTTGAGCCTACCACTGAGCACCTGGTTTGATATTAACATGATCCTAAGAATTATTATTACCCATGAAGCCCTTCCTGGTTTCTAGATCTTCATATACCGAATTAATCCCTTGATGTACCTCATTAGTGGCCTACTATTAACCTCCCTAGCTAATGCACTAATGATGTGCGCATTAAATAAGTACCAGGTTTTTAATGCTCCAGAGAATCTCACATATAGGGAATACATGAAAGGTTTCATATCTTAGGCAGGCGGGTACTTAGTTCATAAGGAAGCTTGGATGTGTGAGTACTGCCTATTTATAAGTATAAATGTGTTGCTGCATTGCTATAATATGGATTTCGGATTAAGGTGGAGAAACTTTGGGATTCTCTAGGCCTTTGTGGCATTTAATATTATTAGCATGGTGGTGCTCTACTAGAGGATAAGGGTGCCGAAGAGTTAGAGAAAGGACTAGAGTAATAATAGATTCAGGCTATACGACGGAGAGAAATCAGAAATTTAGCGGAGAATGTATGAAATCATGATAAGGTAGCAGAAAGTATATATTATTCAGCTACCATAGCACCACTTGATTCCCCCCTTCCAGCAAATGTTAACTTCTTTGTGGTAAGGATGCCTACAAGCTCACTAGCCCTTAGTACTTTATAAAGTTATGTCTCCATGGTGGGATGTCAGGAGTGATAGTTAGTTTTATTAAGATACCAAAGCGCCTTGAATATCTGCAGTACTTATTAGCAGCTATTGTTTAGTGTAATTAATAAGGGAGGCGATCACCTTACTACATAGCCAGCTCTCAGATACTAGTAGTATGGATAGCTTTAGACAAAGCCATAAGGCCTTAATTGCTTTTCCTGTTCAGGTCCTACGGTTTACTTATAGAAATGCTTGGGTTCTGACAACAGCCCTATATATAAATTTTGGCGTACTACGAAGCTATTTACGACCATATAAAAATAACCTAGAGTAAAAGCTATCCTTATTACCCCATGATTATCCACATCATTAATGTAAGACGAATAGATTTAATTATGAGACATAAAGCTATAAATAATGTCTACTACTGCTAAAAGGTCATGGGTAGCCTAGAAGAAGTATACCTAGTGGGTAACTACCAGCACCTTAGTCTAATATATAGTTACATAATATTCGCTTAATAGCGATAGGGGATGAATTTAGTATACTATTACCTCCCTATCATTCTGCTGGTCTAGCATCTTTATTTATAGTACTTTCAATATGAATCTCTCACAATATACAACTATTTTGGAGACTATGGAGTGCTTCTATTTCTCTAGCCATCTTTCTGATGGACTCAAAACTTACATGTTATAGGGTATAACATAGCTATAATTAAATCAATCCAGGCTAATTAGCTTTTGAGTTCTTTATTACCTCTTATACCCTTATATCCAGGAGCTTAATTAGTCTGTCCTTCTATAATACCGCCGATCCTGAATGCAGGTAGCTTTGTAGGCCCTTATATCCTAAGATTTATTGCTAATATAGTGTGGACTACTACCTTATTTACTTGTACCCTGGTTACCTTTGGGTGGATTGAGGCTTAAGCAATGTGAGTATTACTATATGGATTACTTGCTGTAGCATCCTGTCCAGTCCCTTCTAGGCTCTGTTTGTTCTTTGTTTATTACTCTTGACACCTACGCCAGAAGTCATTGGTTCCTAGAATAGTAAGCATTTTTACGCTTCCTACTTTATCATCTATTCTAATCAGTGGATAGCTCTAATTTATATAGGTATATGCATTAGAGTTATGTCTTTTATAGTTCTTAGAACGGGACTAATACCAGGTAAGCTATTAGATAATACACAAGGGTCCAGCTAGTTGTGGATGTAACTGTTTGCTGGTGTTTTCTTGGCCCCTTTGATGATCCTTTTTTTGTCGCGCGCTCTGGGATTTCTTGGTATGAATGCTGGACAGGGAGTGTGTTCGCCTTAGTTCCAATAGAGGTTTTAACTTGAGTTCAAACCCGGGAGTAGTATGTAGTCTAGGTTTCCTGTAGTGAGTTTAGTATGGAGCTTTGGTCTTTGGGACGGTGGGTCTGAACACTACATCATATTTACTTACTGCGATGGCTTGACATGTAGAGATAGATAATTGCATACTGTCTCTGGAAATCATCGAATCCAGCAGTTAAATGGCTACTATGGCTATTAAGAGTAAGCTAATGTTTTGTACTGTTGTATAGCGTCTTGGAAATGGTTCAAATATGCTTTTCATCTAGATAAGGCCTTTTTTTTGGCCGTCTAGCCACTATGACTAGTTGAAATCCACTAATTGTGAGGAGGCCTAGGTCCTAAAACCTAGGCAGCTTGTTGAAAGCTTGCTTTAATATATCTGTGCCAAGCGCCTCCTACACCTACCTAGTGTAGGGTGCGCCACTCTAAGTGAGATTCCACACCTCAGCGAAATGTTTTGATAGTTAAAGGTATATTTGCTGTTATCTATCCCCAACCACTAGATACTCGTATAATTTACATATCTAGGGCTTCTCTATGAATGTAGGAAACTATTATATAGATGATTTGGATTGCAACAAGCTATATAGTAGGTGGAAGATATCTTTGCTCGCTTAGCTTGATCTTCAACCTTCTTCTCTTCCTGCGTGATTTAGGTATATTTTAAGGCTATAGACGTGCTATAAGCTGCCCAAGATGATGGTTTGTATGATCAGGTTACTCTGCCGCAGTCTTATAGTGATTTAAGATCTGAAATAGGTGTTAATGGAGTCTTAAGCTGATTTCCTTGTGGTTAATAAGGTTTTCAACCTTCTGAATATTCTTGTGGACGCCTTGAGCAGTAGCAGGTGGAGAGTATATAATACTTAATAAAAGTAATGGTGGAGTAATATCTCTATTATACCATTGAAGCTCTGTTATTGGTTCTTTGCGCTTGCAAAGTGGTTCGGTAACTTTCTCAGGCCTATATAGATATAGGCCTGTATCTCAAAAAGCATGGCAAATTATATGGCTTATTAAAGCTTAGTCTCTTACTTTCGTAATAATTTGAAAGAAATCAGCCTTATCCGCAGTTTAATTTCCTAGTAGATCTTCCTTAGTATTTTCCTTACGAAAATAGCCTTTTAAAATAAGAAAAGGCTTCTGATCAAGCAGTTGGGCCTAATAAGTTATATAGGGTATAAAACAAGTTAGAATAATTTATTTCTCATCGCAGTAATGAAGAAACTTATAGGATAAATAGAAGCCATAATCATCAAGGAAAAGGAGCTGTTTTTCACCTCTAGATTAATCTTTTGTATTAAGGTTAAAATGGTGAAGCCAGTTAAGTACTAAGGAATCGTTTATTTATCTAGTAGGTGAAGTAGCGATTTAATAATTATATAGAAGTCCTGTACCTTTATACTATTACTTAAGATGATACTCTCCCTTTATATTAAAGTATAGAGGAATAACA
>RHLO01000962.1:0-37925 GCA_003719415.1 Aspergillus olivimuriae
TTTTTTTTTTTTTCTTTTCTACCGCACGTTGATAAAGAGGACTGAATAAATTCGTCAAAGGATGCGATCAGACAAGTGAACCAAGACCACTAAAGCTAAGAAATAGGCAATTGATAGTTGTAATGCCGAAAAAGAACCAACTAGACACCCAATCCGATGAAAAGCCTTATTCAAATCCAGGCAGCAGGACTGACCTCTCTGTACCATGCACAGCACCTCTTTCAAGGTGCCTGGGTGATTTCTCACGATCCCACGCTTCCAAGAAGGATACCCTTGTGTTTTTCTCTCGATAGGATTTATCCCGCATGAGAAGTCGAGCAATATTCTCACGGTCCCTATCCATCGCCCAAGGCTCATGCCCACTGCGTGCAGCGTCTTGTATGTGTCTGCCGGATCAATACCTCGCCAGTAGCCTTGCTTGGGATCATGGACGATCGAGTCGACAAACGCCGGACCAACCCATCCGTTTCCATTATTGAGCGGCTTAGGGACACATTGACCCCCGCAGTGCATTGTCCAATTGCCCTGACCATCCACTGACTGGATCTGGAAGTCATACCAGCCCTGAGCCTGCCAGGCTCGGTCACCCGCGGGACGCATCGACAAGCGAACCTCGACACCGTGGACGATGCAACATCGAGGATGAGCGGGGCGCGGATATAGATATCCTGCAGCTGGTACCCTGACTCGCCGTCACCGAGCTGACGCAGAGCTTCCACGACCATACTGATGTACCTGGTTCCGGGAGAGATGATGGTGTCGTGGACGACGTGATCGTGCACCCAGGAAATGTCTCGTTCACAGACGACATGGCGCCAGCTGGGCGTTAATGTAGTAGAATCGGTGGCAGGAATACCTAGTAAATCATGTGGTGCGACGGGTTTGGTTCGCAGTTCTCGGTTCAGGCGAGGTTCAGTCCAGCAAGATCATTCATGATTCTATGGATAGGTCGGCAGGTCGGTAAGCACTACTATGGAAATTCCCTCCTGGCCGTAGGGGAAATCAACTGCTCCTAGATCTACCGGATAGCCTGGCTTGACCAACGAGGAGGCAATACGATGCATTGTCTGCACAGCATTTTCCCCTCGCGTCAGGCACGAACCGCAACTCTGGAAGCTGAGCGTCTGTCGCATCGGAACAGCCAGTACGCCGTGGGGACCGACTTCAAGAAGCAGATTAACCACAGCAGCAACCCAACCTCTGCTTCCGTGATATGGAGACAGATTGCGCAGGGAGTCGAGGAACTTCACCGGCTGCACCATGTTGCGCACCCAGTGTCCCGGACTGGCAGTCTCCTCCCCTGAATCCATCCGGCCACCGGTGGTAGGCGATGAATAGATCATCTCCCGGTCACAGCCCAACTCGGGCTGCAGGAATCTCGAGGGCATGTCCCGATAGGCATCGGCAATGGAAAGCATGTGGTAGGAATGGTACGCCGCCTCAACATCCTCAATGGCGGACATATCGCCCGAGATGGTCACACTGGATGGGCTGTTTCTACACACAATCACGGCCTTGCCCGTTTGAACCTGCGCAAGCGCATCCTCGTGGCTCAGACCAACAGCTACCATGCCGCCAGAACGGTCGAGCACCCCTGAACTGGGTCTCGCATCAAACTGTCATGGTTATCTCGAAAGTAGGTGCCGGCAAGTGCGGCCGTCTGGGAGCCAGCAACCTGGTCGACAGGGAGTCCGGCATTTTCCACGCCTCGTGCACTGATTCCAGTTGCATTCAGACTTCCGGGTCCTTCGTCTGATCGGCTGTCAGTAATACATTCTCGAGTGAACGGGCCCTTACGCTGGCTGCTTCAGAGGAGAGGTTGAACAAAGAGGCATCGAATTGGGAGGCGTCCTCGGTGAGGAAGGGTGCTCCTTTCACGTATGACTATGGGACCACCACAAACCAACACGTTAGTCCGGAAGTCTCACTTACGGGGATGTATACCGGTGAGAAATATTCATTACCGTCCCCATATGCTCTTTGTCTGGATGGTACCAGGCGCTGCGAGAGTTGGCGCACAGCCACAGCCTCTCTGGACTGGTGGCATCACAGGAAAACGACAAGCCATGCCAATGACTGCAATGGGCATTGTGAGCATGCCCAAGTCCAGCGCGAGGGAGTGGTCCGTCTCGCCATCGCTAGGACTGGGGTGGGCGATACTGCGACAATCATGGTGACGACGCTTGATGATCTAGCAAAAATAGCAATATCGGGAACGCCTACTTTCCGTGTGTTACGACTCGTCTATTTAAAGCGCATTCTATTTTCAAGGTACGATATAATAGGGAGCGTCGGCGGTAGGCGTTTATAGTTTGTGTGCTGACAGGGGCTCTCAGAATCGGACATGTAGCCTATCTAGTTCGGTCGGAGTCGGAGCAGGCCCAGCATGAACCCAGAGAGAAGGTCTGGAGCAGTCAGTCAGATTAGGGCTCGCGCACGCCGTCAGACCGAAGAGGGTCACCTGTAGGCGCCGGCTTGCCGCTAAGCAGGGACAGGTCCATCGGGATGACTACTTCGGGGCCACGCTTACGAGGCTGAGAATTCTCCCTCCTTTTTTTTATTTCGTATTGTCTTGTCATATGTTACGCGTGCTTATGTCTGAAACCATTCCAGACACTCCAGGATAAATGGTCGGTCTGGATAGATCTTCGTGAGCGGGTGTTCTTCTCCTCCTCTCCCTCCTGTCTGTATACAACTCCATCGCCGGACAGCCCCTGGGATCCTCCCCCCACAATGGCCTTCAATACTTCCAATAACCAAGGCGATCTCTCCAAAGATGCCATCCTCGACAACCCTCCCGACGACAGCATCTCCGAGCTCGCCTGGTCGCCTGTCGCCAACCATCTGGCGGTAGCTTCCTGGGACAACTCGGTGCGCATCTACGACGTATCGCGCTCCGTCAAAGGCGAAGGCAAAGCGCTGTTCTCCCTCGGCGAACCTGCCCTGAGCTGCGCCTGGTCGCACGATGGCTCCAAGGTAGTGGGCGCGGGGGCCGATGGCACAGCGCGTCTGCTCGACCTGGCCAGCGGCAACTTCGCTGCGGCGCAGGCACAACAAGTGGCGCAGCATGACGCCCCCATACGCATCGTGCGAATGATCCAGATGCCCAACAGTCAGTCGCCGATCGCTGTGACTGGGTCGTGGGATCGCAAAGTCAAGTACTGGGATCTGCGCCAGGCCAGCCCGCTCGGCGTCTTGGACTGCCCGGAGCGAGTGTATGCCATCGAAGTCTGCCAGAACCAGCTGCTGGTGGCCACAGCCGATCGCCAGATCCACCTCGTCAATCTGAACCAGCCGACCTCCGTCGTCAAGACGATGCAGAGCCCGTTGAAACACCAGACGAGAACTGTCTGCTGGATCCCCGACGGCACCGGCTATGCGGTGGGCAGCATCGAGGGCCGATGTGGCATCAACTATATCGACGACGCCAAAAAAAAGTAAGGACTCCACCGCGAACCGATTCCGGGAAGAAACGCACTTATGAAGGGGAACCTGTAGCTTGAATTTCACCTTTCGATGTCATCGCTCGCCCAAGGACAACGACCCCCAAAACCAGGTCGTCTCCGCGGTCAACGCCGTGTCTTTCCATCCGCGGTACCACACGTTCAGCACCGCCGGTGCCGATGGCACCTTTTGTTACTGGGATAAAGACGCCCATCATCGGCTCAAGGCATTTCCCAATGTCGGAGGCGGCATCACGTCCACGGCTTTCAATCTGGACGGCAATATCTTCGCCTATGCAGTCGGCTACGACTGGAGTAAAGGGTACGCGTACAACACGCGCGATCATCCGAATAAGATTGCTTTACACCCGGTGTCCGACTCCGAATGTAAGCCGAAAGAGGCCAACACTCGAAGGTGACCGTCGGGGTTGGAAGACAGCCGAATAAAACAATTAATTATGCCACTCTTTTGTTTATTTTTGCCTATGTTTGATTTATCCATAGAGGATTCCGTGTTGGGTGTAAGGGTGGAGATAAGCCGGTAGGCACTCTCGTGTCAGCGTGTGCATTCTGTGGACAAGCCGACAGCTAGGTAAGGTGAAATGCATCTTAATCACGGTGACGAATACATCAATGGTCTGAATGATACACTTTGACGGGGGTGGTATTCTTTCCCCGATTGTGGATGATGATCATCTTGGAACTGACGCTGCAACTGCCTCTCGTCTTGTCTGGGACTCTGCTAGATACATAGTTCTATACCATTGAGAAGTCTACAGCAACAACCCGATAACACAACGGCGAGTACTAAGGTAGTTTGTAAAAAAAAAACAGATCAAAACCTACGGACCAACAGACACAAATAAAAGTATACAACGATCGGGCATTCTCTCTTCTCAAAACTGTCCATCACCACGCAATCAACATAGCACCTCCTTGCGCCAACCACGAATCTGTTCGCTTCAACATTCCAGCCATCTCCCTGGACGTGCCACCAATCTTGGGAACACCAGCTTGACATCTGGAACATCCATCTGGCCCAGACACCCCACCAACAAGGCGCTGAGACCCGCCTCTTTCGCCTCCTTCAACCACGCCCCATAGACAGGCGCTGATGCTCAATGTGTCCAGATGCAAGCACGTCGAAGCGGTCGTTCATAACTCCGGCTGGGATAGCTGTTCCCCACCACGCAGAGAATTCAAGTTTGCATACAAACTTGTTTATATGGTTTGAGGGTCCATACCATCATGCAGAAAGTACACAGGAATGACCAGGTCGCAGTAGCCAGCGCGGTGTCGGCCTCTGTCAGCGGTGCCAGGACGGCAGGAAGCAAGGTGGGAATAACTGTAAACAATGATCAGAATTCAGAAATCCGGGAGAGAACGAGTACATACGCAGACCTGCGCCAGCAGACTGCACGATTTTGAATTCGACCCACCGGCCGTGTTGGAGTGTTCGTCAAGCAACGTAAACAGTCCGAAGCCAATGATCACCAAAGCAAACCCAGCGCCATGGATAAGCCGATAGGGACCAAATTTGACATCAAGTTTCCTCCCAGGCTTAGTCAATGGGCCCTAGATTATTTAGGGCCGGATCACAGGCCCCTCATCTTCAGAAGCTAAGTGGTAGCTTGATGTTGTTTCATCTATCCGATCAGTTAGCTCGTGGAGAGAAGGACTGAGATAGTAAAGGAAGTGATTAACAAAGAAAGTCTGACCTCATAGAAGCAAAAGCACTTTACTTATTCGAGCATCGGTTCACAGATGGTAGGAAAGAATCAAAGATCAATATGGAAGAACACGGTACCCACGGAGAGCGGAGCAAATTGCCCGATCGGCCCACACGGGATCGACAAACGCCGTGCTCCGACATCTCCTGTCACCTAATTTATACTCACCAGGAATCTCACCTCATGTGTCCCTCTTATACATCCTCTCCTGACGTTGTCTGTGCCATCTATGAAACTTACTGATGCGGCACTAAAGCGAACTCCCAGTCCGATTTCTATCTAATCCTGGTCTCAGGAAATGCTTCAGCCACCATTACAAGGGGTGACACACGGCCGACACCCCGCAAGCATCTTCTTGTCCCGCATATGATTTACTTGCGCGAGGAAATGGCAGTAACAGTTTGTATAATGTGCGTTTGCTGACATTGTCGCACATCTATCTGAAGGCATCCATACACATACACCCTATTTTGTGCATCTCCTCTTCAGACACTATCCCACGTCTCTTCTTCTTCACCAAGATAGTCTCAATAGCAGCGTTTCTGCATAGAGTCAGGACCCCTTTTCATCGCAGCGGCATTTGGTAAATCAAGACTTACGCAGCAGGGCTTGACACTCCCCGAAGAATGACCACACTGGACCAAACCTCTATAAACAAGTCAGTCTCCTCAGACAGACAATCACCGACGGTGAGGGAAACTTACTGAGAGGAGCAAGAGCCTCCATGGACAAGCTACGAAGTTGTTAGATAATTGTCTACCTTCTAGTCACCAATAACAGTATATACCTTGCAGCCCTCGCCCTGTTGTCGAGTCTCGAGAGAGGGCGCCGCGTAGGCCACGGCGAGGATAGCAGCGAAGATGGCAATGACACGCATGTTGAACACTTGGTAGGTTATGAGGCTGATGAAGTGTAGTTGCTTTGAATATTTCTCTAAGGAGGGGTCAATCATATCCAGGCGGAAATTCTCTGGTTCTTATAACCACCCGGTGTCTTCCCAAAAGGGAAAAAACCTCGCAGTGTAACCTCGCTGAGGTGTGCTACGAACACACATGCGTCTTTCTCGCTTTTTCTGCCAATCAGGCTGCTTCCTCCAGCATGAAAGGTGATGTGCAGCTATTCTCCATTATCCGTTCTGCAAGGAGTTGCATATTTGTGAGGGCATCTTTTGGCCTGCAACTCTGGGTTTCTCAGGCATTTGCGACATCAACACTGCGCATTTTCTATTCATAAGTTGAGAGTCCCAAAATGTCACCAAATCATACAAATAGCTACCATTGAAGCAGTGTGGCATGATCGCACGCCAAGGCCGTCATGTTTGGACATTCCTGCTGACTTTGCCTGAACTCTTGCAGGATGACGGCAGCAGTATCCACTCGTGTGCGACTCGGAACTGGAAATTCATCATTCCAATGCGGGGATGCCTCTCTGACCTGCCCCTATTTTGTCATTTGGGATGCGTAGATGAAGTTTAGCAGCAGTCGTTGACTTGGTGGTGACAGATGTATAAAACCAGCACAAACCACAGTTCAATATTACACCGGGATAATTGACACATGATCTTGCGAAATTAGAAGTCCCCTTCTTCTGGTATAGAGTTTTATTTCATTTTTTTTTGCAGGACATCTTTCAATATTTCGCATTTTTAGCCCTTCTGGGATGATCTGAAAGCTCAGGACGATACTGTGACCGAGTGGTACTTTCATAGATTCCTGGCAATTGTCTAGTTAATGGCAAATCTTTTGAAGGTCAGTCTTTCGAAAGGTACGTTCGACCATTAACGCGACATCTCGGCCGTTTTCTATCAATCATTGCGTAAATAGGAGAGCGCTGCTATAAAACCAAATAGATAACGTTTGTGAAAGCCGGTGGCCTTTTCATAAGTCTTGCCCTTGAATGAAACCGACGTGTCCATTCAGTCTCGCACTATCAACATTCTATAAGCTCTTTCCAGAGGTTGTTAGGACCGCTATCGGTGGCTGTCTGCCTATGAGAATTGACATGATCCTAGCATTACTCATTTGTTTGTTATGTACGTCTTCTCGTAGGTGGTGTTGGTGACTGGAATATTTTTTGTCGAGTCAAAATATTTTCCGCCAGTATTCTATTTCTTGACGAAGGATGGAGTGCTAATTCGAGTCCCAAAGACTTACGAGGTACATGAGGCCCCCTCTTGGTGTAGAAGCAGCACGATTATGGACGTTAGTCTAAACTACCTGTTGCTCCAGGGCTCTACGTAATGGGGAACTTACTCTTATGGCCATTTCTCTGAGCGTACGCGGCAGTGGTACTCATTAGCGCGTTCATAACAATGGATATTTTCTCATAGATATAACGCTACGCAAACTAAAGCAGGACATCTTAGAGGAACTTATTGGTCTAGTTCAAGACGCCAGGCAAGGCACCAAAACCAGTAAGTCGTGTTGATTTAGTACCAATACCCAATAGAAATTTATTGGACTCTTTGGTTATCAATTGGTTAAAAACTGGCCTCTTCTCAATTGCGTGCATCGGTTACTGATTGCTTCGTCAATAATTGCTATCAGCCCTTCGAATGGGAGAAACCAAGCATAAACATCACTCCAACCGGATCATTTCGGGCTCTAATCTGCGCCGCATATCCATGAGTTGTCAGGTCCCGCTTCGACTGATCACACTGAATGTCGTGTCCTGACATATCGACTCGAAACCAGGATACCCTGGGCAGTATTAAATTTTCCGGCCGTTCAATCACGCTTACGTTTGTCTCAAATCACCAAATCACCCAGAACTCCTGATTCGACTGGTTCTCTAGTCGATGAAATGACAAGTCAAGCCTAAAGGTCATGTAAGCGCCAGAGCGGAGGTCCATGTTGATAGTTCACTTTACATATCTCTCCACTCCCAATACTCCGTACAACACCTAGACAACGCATCGCCCTTTCATCCCAACAAGTTCCCTCCATTGCTATAACCACATCTATCGACCATGAACCTATCGACTCCGGAGTACACCAAGAGGATGCAGAAGATTCCCCTGAAAATGCGGCAGATGGATAACCCGCCGGAGCGCCAAGCATCTCTCCGTCACTCCGGATTTTCGTCCTAAAAGCGGCACCCGTCGAGTCCCAACGGGAACGCGACCAGCAGCTGTAATTACGATTGTCCGTGTCATTTGCAAACTTTTCGACTCGATTTTTTCCCCCTTCCTCTTCCTTCTCTCATCCTGACTTTCCTTTGGTTCGAGTCGCATCTCATCGTCCCCTGTGTGTATCCATTCATCTTCCCATTTACCTCTTTCTTCGGTGAGTATTCCTCTCCTTACTCCTGACCTGGGTACCTTTCTACGGGAGCTGGGATCTATCGCTTCCGACGGTAGCTAATCTCTATTGCTGGGCGCGCAGCGTTCTTGATACCCAGACATCTCTCGAATCACGATCATGGCCGGCGATAAAGGGCAGAACCAGCCGCTCGAGGAGCGCATTGAGGATCCCTTCGGACAGGAGATCTCCAAGGACACCATTCGCAAGGTGAACGTCCTCGAGCGCGAGTTTAAGCAGGCTGAGCTGGAGCAGCGTACGTTCCTCTTCCCACTATGTTTTCAATTGCAATTGGTACCATGGATGATGGCGGGATTATCTATAATGCAATGCTAACTCTATGGGTATAAATCAACAGTCCGTCACAGCATTCTCACCACCCGTCCCCTTATTGAGAAGCGCACCGAGCTCGTCAACTCCACCGAGCTCAAGGATCACTTCTGGGTGCGCGTCCTGCAAAGCGCCCCTGCCTCGCTGGACGAGTGCATCTTGCCCCTTGACGCGGATGCGTTGTCCTCCCTGAAGTCTCTGGCCGTCGAGCGTTTTGAGCTGAACGAGAAGGGCGAGGGTGAGCCGCGCAGCATCCGGTTGACTTTCACATTCCACGAAAACGATTACTTCACCAACACGGAGCTGGTCAAGACCTTCTGGTGGCGCAAGCAGGAACTGGAGACCCCCAAGGGCAAGAAGCGGTACTGGGAGGGTCTGGTCTCCGAGCCTGTCCGCATCGACTGGAAGGACGCCGATAAGGATATCACTCGCGGATTGTTGGGCGCTGCATGCGACTTGTTTGAGGCGGAGAAAAAGAATCCTTCGGCCAAGTTCGATGATCTGCCGGAGTTCAAGAAGCTGGGTGAGCTGATCGTCGAGAACGAGCAGGCAGCTAATGAGGCCAATGATGATGAAGAGGAGGATCTCGATCTCGGTGCTACTGGTCCTGCCCAGACTTCCTTCTTTGCGCTCTTCGGATACCGTGGCCGCAGTGTGACTGCCGAGCAGTCTGCTGAGGTTGCGAAGAAGGAGGAGGAGCGCTTCGCGAAGATGCTCAAGGGCGAGGATGTCGATGAGGAGGATGATGAGGACGATGACGAGGAGGAGGAGCCTGTCGACCATGTCGAAGATATCGAGATCTTCCCTGATGGAGAGGACGTTGCCATCACCTTCGCCGAAGAGCTGTGGCCCAACGCCCTGAAGCTGTACAGTGAGTTCTCCCCAGCCTGTTCCATTCCCTATCCGCCCAGTAGATTCGACCGACAACTGACACCAACCAGCCCAAACCTTCGAGGAAGCCATGGGTTTCGACGACAGCGACATTGAGGAGATCGACATGGACGACGATGAGGACGATGAGGAAGAGGGAGAGGGTGATGACCGCCCCCGCAAGAAGGCCCGTGTTTGAATTGAACGGCCCATCTCCAATCCGACAAAACGAAACAAAACTCCATGTCATTATTGTATTCATGAACCGTCGAGGTCCTCACAGGGCGATGAGCAAAATTAATAATAATATCAGAATGAAAATGAGGGCGGCGATGCAGAACGAGGACATTGTATCTAGAACGTGGTCAGCACATTTCATCCAGATAGTTGCCTGCAACTCAAGCTCAACACCAGACAAGCGCTCCATTGAGCCTCCATAAAGAAAGACCACGAAAATGACGCAGACTTACCCTCGTTCTTCCGCACAATATACTTAATCTTCGACACTCCGCTTTGTAACTTCCCCCCAACCCTGTCAGCCAACGTATCCACCTCCCCAATCATAACCGCCTGCTCCTCCAACTCCCTCCCCATATCATTCGCCTGCTGGCGCAGCGTCCCAACCGTGCGGAACACCCCATCCAACTGCTCGTCCTGCTCATGCATCAGCTCAACCTGACGCTGCTGCTCCATCGACGCATAGTAATCATCGTCGTGCTCGTCCCCATCGGGGGCAAGCGTATCATCAAAGTCCGCCGGGTTCGGAAGATGACCATCAGCACCGCCAGCGGATGCAGACGTCACCGCCTTGTGCAGCTCCTGTCGCATCTCCTCGATCTCGGCGCCGACATCTTCGACGAGTTTCCGGCGGCGTTGGACTTCTTCGAGCTCGAGGCCGTAGCGATAGGGGTCTTGTTCGATGGCGCGCACGCTCTCGACGAGGTCGTCGAGGTCGGCGCTGAGGTCGGTGAGGGTGGACTCGAGCTCGGAGCGGGATTGTTGGAGTTCAGGGTTGTTGGGGGATTTGGCGAGAGATCGAATGCGGAGATAGGAGGAGAAGAGCGGTCGGGTCGTTTGTAGCGTGGAGAGGACGTCACTGTTCGATGGTGATGGTGGAGTTGGTTAGTTGGGGTTGGTTCGATCTGGCCTGATGGGGGAGGGTGATGGATGGGACTTACGCTTGGACTTGGAGAAAGGGGTCTGCGTGGTCCATGGTGTGTAGATAGGTATGTCTATGAGAGGTCGGGAAGGTATTTGGAAAGGAAATGGACAATCTGGCTGAGTTCTGGAATGAGAACTCCAACTATGGGGAGATGTGATGAGGAGGTTCCTGGTTGGAGAGCAGCGGAGACCCAACCTTCGGTCCAACGGACGGGCCCGGCAGGCGGTGGGGAAGGCGGTGGGTATCCCAGGTATGCTTGGTCTGTTGACTCTCTCAATCTGTTCTGTTATATTCGGTATCGCTGGGTTCTAATTACTCGTAAATAAGTCTATATACACTTTTAACAGTCTAAGTCTAGGTAATGCTCATGTCTCAAAAAAGAAGAGTGTTGAAATATCCCAACGTAAATGTCCGATGTAGCCCAACATGCCGTTGACTCCACATCTCTTTCAAATATCGTTCCGCGCATCGGTTGAAGTCGCGCCCTCGAGCATCAATCAATGCCGGTTTGACACTCCAGCTTCGCGCTCGTCGCTTGCAGTTGCAGCCCTGGCAGCCCAGCTCGGGAGATTTCGCCCATGCTCGCCAGTATTGGTCTAGGGGGTCCGAGAACAGACACTCTCTCACGTCTGTGTCCATCATCTTCTCGTCCAGACCACAACACTGGTCTTGCGGACCGAGGAACAACTTGGCTAGAGTCCGAGGCGGCTGCTTGAGGAGGAACCATGAGATCACGCTATACTCATTCTTTGCATCCCTGTGCCAGTTCTTTGGCCCGTGCTGCAGGAGCATTCGTTCGGTGAGCTCTCGTAACATGCGGAGCGCCGCGTGGAAATCGATCTCAGATTGGTCGTCCAGATGGCTTCTAAATTCCAGCCGTTTCCGGCCAATATCGGCCTCCTTGTGTCCCCACCTCAAGACGGTATACACATGGCGAGCATGCTCGCGGAATGATACCAGTTCTCGGCGGTGGGGAGGGATATCGCGGTACTCGTCCAGCATCTGGGTCAGGACCAGCAGCCGTTCGGCGATAATCGGCTTCGATGGCTCGATCGCTTGGAATGTGTTCTCGGTGTCGCGCGCGATATCGGACATGTGGAATAGGACGTATAGGCCACGTTCTAGCCGATAAGCGAGTCGTAATTCGGCTTCAAAGTCCATTTCTGAGCTTTGATCGGGGGAAAACGCGCCCCAAACGGTCGGGACGATATGGCGAGCTAGGCGTCGGGCGATGGTCTCCCGTTCGAAACACCGCAACAGACTGTGTATCGTCATCATGCTTTGTCCACCGGTCCATGGATCCATGGTCAGGATCGGATCGAGATGATCGGGCCCATGGAGGCGCATAAACCACCCGCAGATGTGTGGCTCGAGCATTCGGATTGCTTCATAGGTGGCTCGGTTCAGCAGGCAGAGGTTCAAGACTACGGAGATATCGCCATAGGTGATGATGTGAAAAAGCACATCGGCGATACCCCCAAAGAGCTTTCCCCGGTGCTTTGGAGCCGGCCTTAACATCTTAACAGGGGGAAGAATCATCAGTGTCTGTGAGTTTGAGAAAAGAGGTCCTGGCTGCGATGTGACAGATCGCTTCTTACCTCGACTGCAAAAACAGAATTAGGTTAGCAGGATCGTTCTTGAGGAGAGGACGTGATCTCGATTGTTTATGTTTTGAGGAGGCGATCTCAAATGCAAGGGGATGAAAAAGAGCTTAAAACTTTTCAAGCTACATTTAGACGGTGTGACGCGTTGGTTGTCTCCCCGCACATGGACAGAACGCAGCAAGGCTCAGCATGCAGGCTAAGAGTAAACCGCGATATGGGACGTCCACGGGCCATTGACGGTACATATATAAGATGCCATGACACCCCTTTTACTCAGAGAGGATTTCATTGTTCTCTACTGACGTCTGGCCACGTCCCTGTGTTGCGCTGTAGCCCAACAAGAGATGCGTCGAATGGGCTGGAGTGAAAGCGTGCTTGCGGCGGCGAATCAGGATGTGCGAGGGTTGTCTTGTGGCTGGTTGTTCGGAATGAGAGAAGGCCTTTTCGAACGCCACTGTGAGCGATCAACCTCTTGGATGCGATAGTCTTCCTTCTCCAGGGTTCAATAGTGCGTTCTCGCCGGCTTCCCGAGCCAATCCGTGGGCATGACTCGATTTTGGGGCCTGAGCAACAACGTGTCGACTCATTAACCGGGCCACCGACCTGATAAGCGCATGATGAAACCCACGATCAGAGGCAAAAGGTCACGCGGACGCTGCGGGATGCGATCATGGCACGTCAGGGCGAACCCGTTGAAAGATGAAGTTGTTGATGATCAGCCGAAATCCACCTCCACAGTGGACCCCCGTCCGCCTAAACCCAATTGGGGCGAGGGGCACCGGCTCTGCCCAAAAAATTTCTGGAGATTATCATCAACTCCATCCAGTCGCATCAGACCTGCATCTCGACGCTTCTCAGACATATCCAGCTCCTGTGGTCCTCTAGGTCCCTTCTCGCCCCTGGACTCACCTGCCGGCTGACTCGGAAGTCCATCCGCATGCAATTCTGCCCATCGTGAACCTGCAGTGCGCGCTTCGCCCCGCCTCCTCCCGAACGCATGCCGCGGCCGCAGACCCTCCCACTCGGGGACGAGTGGACGGACCCGGACGTCTATGTCGATGAGCTGCTCGCGTTTGCGACATCTTCCGATCTTTTCAGGCACTTGTGCGGTGGCGTGCATATCCTTGACTTTTTGACCCGCGAGCCCGACCTCTATACTTCGCTTCTACCGGAAACCTGGCGGGATTTCTTCGACAAGCACGACACTCAGGATCTTCTGGATCTCTTGCTGAGAGATGACATCCAGACCCTGCTGGATCAGCCGAGATGCGCCGGGGAGAGCGACAAGACGTGGCGGGGAGCTGCCTTCCCCCCTACGGACCTGTTGGAATACATCCATCACATCCGGCGCTTCAGTCTGAGGAGAGATTTTCACCCCCCACAGGCGAAAAAGCCTACCATACCCCGAAAGATTGCCATTGGCATGAATGTCAAAAAATACCACGAGGTGGCCCACTTTTCGGAATATGTCGACGCATTGTGTAATACCGTGCACGAACAACGCGGCGAACGGATCACGCATGTGGTGGATTTCGGCTCCGGTCAGAGCTACCTCGGACGAACTTTAGCGAGCCCTCCCTACAACCGACATATCGTTGCGATCGAGCGCAAACACCAGTTTATCAATGGGGCGAATCGCATGGATATATACGCGAAGTTAGCGGAGAAGAAGGTGGTCAACATGTACAATAAACGTGCATTGCAAGGAAGAACACGGCCAAAGAACTTACCTACCACCGAGTCAGAAACGCAGCCGATTAGTCCCGCGGAGAGTGCATCGGATGAAACAGGGGACCTCGAGGAAAACGGAGAGGCCACAATGATCAACGTGTTCCGTGACATGAGTCTCACGCCCAACGAGATCGGCACCGATCCCCATCAAAACACCAGAAAGAAGCCTAATGCCGATGAGCTAGCAGCTGCGAACGGTCCCCGAGGCGCGATGGATTACATTGAGCACGAGATCAAGGATGGCTATCTGGAACCTATCATAAAGGATGTGATCGAGGCTTCCCCGATTGAACGCCAACAAGACGCTACGAATGGTCGTTCCGAGTCCCAAGAGGATGCGCGGGTGATGGTCGTGTCTCTTCATTCCTGTGGCAATCTGCTCCACCATGGAGTTCGATCACTGGTTGTGAACCCGTCCGTCAAAGCCATCGCCATGATCGGCTGTTGCTATAACCTGTGTACCGAGCGACTTGGCCCCGCAAGCTACAAGCTCCCGATTTTGCGCACCATGCACCCCCGCCTCACAAAAGACGCGGTTGCATATGACCCGCACGGGTTTCCCATGTCCAAGCGGTTGGAAGATTTCGAACATGAAAGCGGAACTGGCATGAAACTGAATATAACCGCGCGGTCGATGTCCCTACAGGCCCCATACAACTGGGACCGGGAAAGCAGTGAAAATTTCTTCACACGCCATTTCTACCGTACACTTCTGCAGCGTATGCTCATGGACCGGGGCGTGATTGAGAAGCCGACGATACCGACTGACCTCTACGTGGAGCCTACTCCTTCCGAGAGTGCAGGCGGAGACAAGCCTCTCATCATTGGTTCATTGAGAAAGGCTGCTTTTGTATCTTTCCATGCATATGCACACGCTGCCCTGGCCAAGCTCTCCCGAGACCCCAACCACGGCGAGAAAGTCCAATCCAAGATGGGCGATCTGACTGAAGAAGAATTGGACCGCTACGTGGCAGAATACTGGCCCCGCAAGAAACAGCTCAGCATCACGTGGGCGTTGATGTCCTTCAGCGCTTCGCTGGTGGAAGCCATCATCGTGGTGGATCGATGGCAGTTCTTACGTGAGCATGACAGCGTGAAGGACTGTTGGGTTGAGCCGGTATTCGATTATTCTGAGAGTCCTCGCAACCTTGCTGTTATTGGGATTAAGAAGTGATGTTATCTGATTCTCCAAATGCGTGTCTGAGATGGGGAGTCTGCGATAATGAGCTGCCCGTCCAGAGGCTTATCGCGCCCAACAGCCCTGCAACGCTGCCCTGGCCATCGCAAGAGGGAACCTTTACCGGAAATACTAATCTGGAATTCCATTCACTATGCTTTGACGAAATGTGTCGAGCAGCAAGTGTGAAATGAAATGATTGATGTCCGCCATGCTGAGAGCCGTGACGATATTGCATGAAATACCCATATAGAACGAATCCTACATTCGATAGAGATTGCGAATATAAAACATTTTAGATCCTTGTAATGGAAAATCCAAGTGCAGCGATTTTGAGAAGAGAATCATCCCCTGACATCTTTACCTTCCCTCTCGTAACTTAATTTCTCAGTGCTGTTGCCGGTTGCTTCGGAACCCGCGGAACACGGGCGCCGATGTGCCCATTCCTTTTCCATCCATGCACGATCTCGTAACAAGAATCTCCAGCCCCAACCACCAAACCAGCAGGTCATTGGCAGACATACTCGCTCCTTGATTAAAACCATCCCACTACCTCACAATATGGACGCCGAGGGACCCGAGAGCAAAGAATGCTTGGTCCGGCGCGCGGTATGTGCCTCTTCCCTTCCCTAGGAGTGGAGTCTAACCTGCAGGCGATCGCAGTGCGACCAATGCCGCCTTCGAAAGGTACAGAGTGTTTCCCAACATGGAAAATGATGATTCTCGTCTGATTCATCTAGATACGCTGTGACAAGCGATCGCCATGCTCTAATTGTCGGAGCTCTCAGATAAGCTGCCGCTCAACAGGAGCCGGTCAAAAGCCCCAGGAGCCCCGACGCCGCGTCCTAATATCGGATCAGTAGTATGTTTGTGCTTTGGTTGTATGCAAACGTCATGTCACCGGCTCATCTGACCTCTTTAGCGAGCGCAAAATTGACCTTCTTGAGGAACGATTGGGTGGCATTGAGGAAACTCTCCGTGACATCAGGGAATCTCTGAAGTCTGATAGCAAACCGTACTACCCGCCATCGGCAAACGGAATGGAGATGGCGTCTTCCTTTCCTACTAGAACAGCATTTTCCTTGGATCATCATGAACCCGACACTGCGTTTGAGGGAAGCTCTTCCCTGGCCGCCCATTCGGCCTACGCAAGCCAGTTGCTAGAGACAGCGGTTTCACGCAGTCCATTACAGATGGCTACACCGAAGATGGAAGCCGCTCTCTCATCACTCAAGCAAATTGTCAATATGCAGGACAATAAGGACCATTCCACTCAGCGTAGCGACTGGCTTCCAAATCGAAAGCCTATGCCGTCGAATGGGCTACAAGAACTGCCTTTGCCACCTGTGGATCTCGTTTTGCATGTGTTGCGCGAAATCAAAGGTATGTGTATTTTGACCAGTACCTGGGACAGATAATAATGGTCTTCAGAGAAACCCCTTCCCTGTATGCAGGGCCTGCCGTTTATCGCTACCGGTCGGTTGACGATAAAATGTCGCGAGGTCTTCTTTGCAACGGAGCCTTACACTGATGCAACCTTCATTATTGTCAACGGCTGCCTTTACTTCATCTTTGCCGAGTTCATGTTTATGACCAAAGATAAGCAACTGAAAGCCAATTACTCGAGATGTATGGAAATATGCCGGACAAACTTCGAAACCGCGCTGGCTAACATGAGTCTCCTCATGCCCGCGACTGCGGAGTCAATCGAAGCGCTTGCCGTGGGCGTAAGTAGCGCCTCATACTCGAGATTGCGCCAGCTAACATATCAAGGCCATACACGCCATTGAGCTATCCAAACCGTCCTTTGCTTTGACGCTCACGGCGACAGCCTCTCACCTATGCCAGACGCTAGGGTACCATCGACACTCGTCCATGGAGCATGACAGTGAAAGCGTGCGGCAGGAAAAGATCAATCTGTTCTGGACGATTTACTGCATTGATAAAGCGCTTTCACTTCGGGTAGGTCGCGCCCCAGTCTTCCAGGACTACGATATCTCTACGCCAATGACGCCAAAGGTGTTCGGGGATGTCCAGCCATGGAATACAATATACGCCTGTTGGATAAAGTTTGCAACAATCCAAGGGAAAGTTTATGAGATGCTCTATAGTCCGACGGCTTTGAACCAATCCGAGGATCAAAGGGCATCTTATGCACGCAAATTTGCCGCAGAGCTGCAATGGTCCGTTATCGAACCCTACAAGGTGAGTGAAAGCCCACAGCCATCCATTTTGACGTCCACTTCTCACAATCACCAAGCATCTTGACAGAACGAATGCTGGAGGGTATGAGTTATTCTACTTCACAGCAGATGAGGTCAGCCATCTGGCACTCCTCGCTCTCATCTACCGAGCCATTCCTCCAGAAAACGGATCCTCGGCGACTTTCAGTAATGAATGTATTGAAACGGCACGGGCGGCGCTTGCAAAGCACCAGCAATGCATGGTGCTGTTGAGAGAGAGTGACGAGAGTCTAATCCTTATGTACTTCCATTGGTAGGCAACCTGCGCACCGAATTCTTTGCCTTTCTCGTTTGGGATGGCTAACATATAACTAGGACTATTCTATATTCCCCATTCGTCCCGTTCATTGTCCTTTTCTGCCACGTCATTAAAGACTCATCTGAAGGTGACCTGCAGCGCTTAGACGACTTTGTTGCATCCATCCAGCCGACAACAGGACTTTCAGAAGCGATTTTCAAATTGCATCGGCTATGCCAGGTCCTCAGAAACATTGCCCAACTATATCTTGAAGCCAAGGCTCAGGGAACTACGCAGGAGGACCAGACCATCGGCCAAGAATTTGACACCTATCTGACTGCGCTTGGAATGGGCCCTGCATTACCTGAGTATGCCGATGCTCGGACTGCGCCCACGACTGCCACTCTTCCAGGGGTGATACCTGGGGACATGATGCAAGGTATGGAAGGTCAACCCACGTCTGTTGCTCCATCGGCGCTGCGTAACTGGTTTTCTGGAAACCAGCATATGATGGGTCTTCTTGAAGAGGATCTGTCGTTGTTTGATCCTTCGGTTTGATAGTTTGCTGGGTCGTACGAAGAGCTTCGCATCGCTGTGTTCTACGGCGTGGCTGAACAGGCTTGAATTTCTCCAATGGCCTAGGCCGACACTCTGTCGGGACACACCCGCCCTGCTTGGCAGCTTTTGACTGTCAAGCTATTATCGCCTTGGGTGTTTCCTCTGATGATCTTCGCTTGACGAATGATGAAAGAAAGACAGGTGGAGCAGAGACATACAAACTCATTCTCCTGATCTACCCCAATCCGGCGAATCAAGCAAGACCGGACCTACCGCTTCTCACTACCTAGGTACCTTGATTGGAAGGGACAAACCCGGCCGAATGAGAGCCGCAGAAACTCGGAACGCATTTCCAGACATGATGTCAGCATTTGCACACTCCTCTCATATAAAAGACTTTGACAGAGACTTCATGACTCTTTTTGCCGCTCATCAAATTTCGAAATGACTTCTGTGTCCCTTTCATCTAACACAGAAGTCGTCTTGCAGGTAGGAGAACGTCGGTTCACTACTACGCCCGAGACACTGAGTGGAAGCACTTTCTTCAAATCTCTCTTATCAGGCCGCTGGAATAACGCACGAGACGATGGGTCTTACTTCATTGACGCCGACCCAGATCTATTCCAACACATCCTTCGATACCTCCGTCGTGGGGTATATCCTCTCTTCTACGACCGTGCAAGAGGTCATGACTACGAGATGTATGGCGCGCTTCTTGGCGAGGCGAGGTATTTTGGCATAACGGATCTGCAGAGGTGGTTGGCCAATAAGATGTACCACAACGTGGTCAAGGTGCGGTACACAGCGAGCATGGACGACTGTTACATCAGGGAACAAAGGCGGTCCAACATAGAGGTTGAATGCTTTGTACGATGGGTTCGAGAAGAGGTCTATCTCTGTCCCAGGAGAACCCCTCAACATAGAGGCAACCCGTCCGCCTGCGGCAGAAAATGTGACCAGGCGCAGGGGTGTGAATCTCCAGAGACAGAAGATGAATGGTTCGCGTATATTCTGCTCCTGGAAAAGGAAGTTATTTACGACACAAGCAGTTGTATGGAAGTGTAATTTTTGTTTCCTTTTTTTTTACTTTTTTTTTTTTTGGAGAACCTGTTGTGCTCTCTGTCTGCTGCCACAAGGCCAATCAGTTCACCCTCATTATTTATTGTGCTAGCCCAAACACGCCCACATGATGCTTATCATAATCCCTGCAATTTTATACTGGTAAAATCACTAAGGTTCACTTGCGCAGCGACCAAGTAGATTACATACCGTAGCTATCAGGTCACTATGGATCCGTCACAGCCAGTCAACTGCCTACAAGCGCCGTGGCCCCCTGCACTATTCAGACATAACATGAACAAACTGATCACCACTCCAAATCCCAAAATTCACGAAGGATTCCTCCCATGCCGTCGAAATAATTTGCTCCAATTCCAGGTGAGGTGTTCGGTACTTATACCCCAAAACCCAAAGCAGATAGTAAATGACCAATCCACTCTCTTAGGATTGACATGATGGGTAGTATCTTATTCAAGGCTCGGGTGCCTACTGTGGGTAAAAATTCACCGTGCAGTTGATGTGTTAGAGAATGGGCCCGGCCGGAGGGGGGTTAAATCTTGAGTGTATATGCATGGTCCGACTGGCACTTTTCAGTATTGCGGTCTTGACTTGATGAATTATAGGGAATGGTCATTTATAATGGTTCCGTGTCGATCGGCGAGGTAGATAGTTGGTTTTGTCAGCTGAAATTTCGGAACCTGTGTTCAGAGAATAATATTAAATATTAACTAATAATACATCATGAATGGGTCTTGAAGATAGAAGAAAGATCCGAAAGCCGGTATACCAAGTAGCGCATATAACCCACCCAATAAGTGATCATCACACATTATACCTACGTACGCATATGTAATTGGAGTATTACTTTCCTCACATCCAAAGCCCATCGATTAGGAGAACCACACTCGATAAAACAAGTGAGTACCAGACGAAGCCGGGTCTATTTAGCCGATGTCACCGAAGTCGTCAAGTCGACCGTCTTCATAATCCCGAAATGAGTCATGCGGTTTCGACGCGATCCATCCTGCTGGACGATCGTCTCGATCTTCGGCTCGTTCTGCGCATTATGCATCAAGACATCTTTGTCGGAGCCAGCCTCTACAAAACTCATTCGCGCGCGGCCTTTGTCCATACGGGTGATCTGACTGTGGCCTCTGTATTTGCTGAGTTGGTAGTCGTCCCCGTGGGAGTGCTTGTTGCTGGAGTATTCGGTGTAGGCACGGCTGACGAGAGCGGAGAGGGCAGGAAGACAGGCGCAGATGACGCCGATGGCGATCTCAGCGTTTCTGGTTCATGGTAAAACTATGCGTTAGGCCTCGCAATGCGGGTTGTGTTGTGGGAATGACCCGGATAAACCTAACATACCCGAACATGTTGATGCGCATGAACGACATGGTGCTGTCTTCCGATTGTCCAGTCTGGATAATCAAGACCATGCGAATGATACTCGACGCACAGGCAAGGCCACCCGCACCGAGGATACCCATCACCCGCATCTTCTTCTTCGTCGGAAGCTGCAGGCCCAGCGTCAGGGGGAGCGGTAATATGAGCACGATCATATCGCTGATGACGCTGACTACCGCGTCGGCCATGATGATGGCGGATTGGTTGAGGCACGTTCCGGGGGTTTCGACGGCCCAGAATTTGGCGATGGGGTCGCAGATGCGGATTTTCACGATCACGGCTGGGATGTAGTAGGCCAGCATGATGCCGAGGAAGATGTAGATGAAGATGACGGATTTGCGGAATGGCCGGAAGACTCTGGTCATGATCCAGAGGAGGGAGAGTTTGGTTAGGAATGCGGTTGGTCCGTACATGACCATTGTCACGTAGACGGTCTGGGCGTGTTAGTGTGGTTTTTTATGCTGGGGATTCTGCTGTGGATGTACCTTGTTGAATGGGATGAGGTTTTTCTTTGGGACATCAGCGAGGTGAAGTCCTCCGCCGAAGTGGCCCACTGATTGGTATTAGCAGGGTGTAGATCACAGAGCGGGATAGTATCATGGTTCATACTGGTTAATGCAATCACCGAGTAGCAAACTCCAAGAAACTTTGACCGTCTTGGTTAGCAAACCTCGAGGAATAGCAAGGTATACTGAACTTACCCAGGCCCCACTGCAGAACCCTACGCGGTGTCAGTAGAGAGAAGAAGACAGAGGAATTGAAGAACACGTACAGTCCTCTTTTGAGTAGCCATTCAAGAGAAATAGCCGAGTATATACCCGCAACGCGAAGAAGATAGTAGTAATAATGATACATAACGACTGGGTAGCAATGTTCCACTTCTGAATAACATCATAGACGGGCTTGTCAGAAGCTCCAGCAGCCTCACGGACGAGCAAAGGTATGGAGACCATCGTGGATGCCGATGAGACACACGACCACCGTACCAGTTTGAAGCCCCGGGGTTCAGGTTGGATTTAAAAGTGCACAGGCAGGATGTTGAGTCCGAATAAAGGTGACATATCAGAAGGGTATGAAATTTATTGGATGGTATATTCGCTTGTGTGCATGCCTGGCACGTCCTTCTGCTCCACGAACTCCCCTGAAAAATGTACGTCCTCTCATTATTCGTTGAAGTGGACGGGAGACTTTCCTTCCGGAAAGCTAGTTTGACGTGAGGATGGGGACTCAAAATAGATTTCCAATATTCGAATTTTGCGACTTCCCTCTGGGCTCGCTATTACCTATAGCATGAACGCATCGTGGATGGGGTAGGAAAGGATCCGCCTGGTAATCTGCAATGTGTGTGAGAGAAGATTGTGTCTTTCATCCATGTTGTTTTTTGATATATCCTGTTCTCGAGTCCGTTGGGAGGCAACAGCTTGACTTAATCATGACTATTACGGCGCATGTCTTGGAACATGCATACACAGATGCAATCAAACCACAACAATGGGCACATCTACAGTTCAGCTCAGTTGGCCAGTCCGCCGCCCAACCCCGCCAGCGGTCAGGGACACGAGAGACTTACGTGAGGCGTCGAGAACGTATGAACCTGTCATTTCTAGGCTGGAGAACATCACGAAGCATTGACAAGCGTAGAGATTCAAGCATGAACTCACTAGACAGTATAGAATCGATCATTTTGCGCACCCGATGCAGCCTTGAAGGAAATACCACCGACTGGAAAATGGGCACAAGAACCCAGAAGATAGGATCGGGGTTCAGACAGACTTGATCTTCAGAGCAAAGGAGCATCAGACACGGGCATTATCATGACCTAGAAGGGAATATGGAGTATATACTACTACCAGGAGGTAAGGTAGTCATGAATCTCAGGTAAGAAGAACCACAATAACCGGCAGTGGTGGAGGACCAAATCCACTTCCCGCTTGACGCTGATCATCAGCGCCTCACAAAGTGGGTGAGTCGAACGACACCGTGCTCAATGTCATTATGATTATTTTCCTTTGTCTGTACCGATGCATCCCCATTGTGCGCAGCACAGAAGAGTCTCGAGGTCAACGGCAGGAGGCGCAGTCCGTTGAGCCCTGGCAGGATCCTTACGACTCTGGTAGATCGCCTTCGAAGAAAGTCAATGCTCCACCGCAACTCGAGCACTATCGAAATCATCCTGCAGCATCCATGCCCTATTTTCTGGCATTATTACCCAGCAGTCTGTAGCGCACGATGGCGGCCAAGCTCTGCAGAATTTGAGCTTCGACGGTGGAGATGCCCGTGCTGCCCATCCACGGATGGCTCGTATTGATACCCTGCGCATCTACACTCTACCTGAATTTGACGTGAGGGGATCATTGCCACAAAAAAAAAAAAAAAAAAAAATCTCTACTACGTTGTACGCCTTTGACGGAGTACCAGTTCAAGTAAGAATACCCAGTATTCACTGCAGCAGAAATTTGGTTGGCCTCTGCTCCCATTCCATAGAGCAGTTCACAAGTATTCGCCGTACTTTTCAACCAGCTCACCGCTTCAGAGAGGGTAAGAAGGACGAGAAAAAGCAATGAGACGTACTGGAGCATATTTACGGCTGGCTTCGATATTGGGTCAAGTTGGGCGGCCAAAAAATTGCGAATGTGAGTGGGATCAGCCCAACGCTGCTCGAAATCAAGGCAACGAGCATGGACGCCGATGCACACAATTGCCGTCCGAAAAGGCCTAATGTCGATTTAAATTATCTTTCGGAAGAAAAAGAATCCAATAAATCAATAGATCAATAAATCAGCGAGCCGACCGTGTGTACGTCTACATTATTCGGGATCAATAAAACCACTCCTGCCGAGCCTCGTAAAAAGGTCATTCACGGGCGATCTGTCAAAAGATTGCCATGATATTCGGTGGCGAAGAGACTCCTCCGGGCATATTCAGCGGCACTGAGGCGACAAAAAAGCTCCAGCGCTGAAGGTCCTGACAAGTCTTCGCCAAAGCCTCCAAGTCAAACAATTCTCCTATTGCAGGTGCAAACCGGTCAGTCATGGCTGCTCCTGGTACTCTTCGGGAATCAACTCAACTCACCGATTGGCATTCCCCATCCAGCCAAGACGTATTCATGCAGGAACATTTCGGATTGAGGAGGATAAACCTGTCACATGCCATGTCAGTCATATGGTTGACATCGAAGGGCTAGAAGCGATCGTGTCGAACCTCCCAGCTGATGGCGTCGCTAGCGATCGCCACAAATCCTGAATCCCAGAGCCATCGGAGCATATCTGTCGTCGCTTCAACGCCGGCATGCTCGGGAGCTGGGTTGTCGGAGTATTGCTGCTTCTGCGCTGGCGTCATGAGAGTATCCCATTCCTTGGTCACCCCCACGCGGACGAAAAGAATGTCGCCCTTCTGAAAGCTGAGGGCAGATTCTTGAGCGATCTCCTGGATATCCGCCAGTCGCACTTGATGCGTGGAGAAGGTGCTGTACTTGATACCTTTCTTCTCCGCCCATGTGGCATAGTCAATCAAGACTCCGCGTCCTGCAGTCGTTCGTGAGATGTTGTGCGTCGATGACCTTCTCTTGGAAGAACGCGTAAACTGGGGGAGAGAAGCTTACCGGCGATTCCTTCCTTCGCCCAGTGTTGCATCCCAATCCGATCATTTGTACGATCGTTGATTTCCTCCGATGTGGTGCCACCGTAGAAATACCTCTGTGTCTGACCGGGGACTGGCTGGGAAAAGTGACGCAAGCCATCCCACTGGCTGCTTTGCTCTGCAATGTTCAGCGTATCAGCCAGGTGGAATCATTGCTGCCGCAGTGGATATATGCTTCACCTACGCGGGTTCATGGTGTAGATGTCGTCAAATGCCACCCCACCAAGGAGAGGGACAATCTGATGTCCACATGGCTGGCGGTTCAGATTAGGATAGTCCAGTTTTGTCAAATCCCAACCCATCGTCACTCGACGGCCGGTCTTGATTTCAGTCGCCGCAGCACTCGCTACGACCTCAGGAGTCAAGAGCGCGAGTTTTCCAAGCCCTTCCTCGTGGCTGCCAGGTTTCTCGGGCCACACCTGTCGAGGATTCGGCAGCTCATCGAAGGTGGTATCGAACGGCGACGGTGAGGTTGCCATGGTGTTGATGATTGTGTTCTACACAGTTCTCCGTAGACAGGATGATGGGGTTTCAGATGTGCATGCATTATGTCTTTCGACCGGGAGAATTCTACCAGCAATTTGCTTTTTCACAGGATTGTCGCAGGATTCCCAGCCTTGAAAATGGGGAATGCGGGAGGCGTCAATAGCGACGTCTACTTTTTGAAGCGATACGGCCTCGACAATGTCTCGATTCAGAAGACCATGGAGCTATTGGATATGACTGGTCTAAGATCCAGAGGGGCTGTGCACGCTCGAGAAGGTCAGAGCTGTCCTTGAACGAGGCATAGAGGCAACCAAAGCATGCCGAGTTCAACGCGTCACTGACGCTGGCGAGCAATGGGCTCTGTCATTCGAGAGCCATCGGTAACATGCACATCACCATTCAAAGTACGGGGTAGCAGGGGTATCGGAGGCCACATGCCATGTGGCAGCACGAATCGGAAAGGATTACCTACTTCCGCGACAGCCTGATGCAACAGAGGGGACGATCAATCATGCGTCGGTATGGCTTGACATGTCATTCGCTAATATGATCAATGGTGAGACACCAAAAGTGTATGCAGCACACATTTGCAGTTTGTGGATGGAGACGAACATCGAATGCCCTGGCTTCGCAGCTCGTTCTTCTTCCCTCGATGACCCCTTTTACTTCTAGCCCTAGAGACCATTCAACCTTATCAGTAGTGATGTTGAACATGCCATTTCCTTGCTGGTGCAGAGGTCGAAAACGAGATATGTCAGCGCGTCCTCTGTTAAGTAGACTTTGAAGCTAATGCAACAAACAGGTGGTTTCAAGCCAGTCATCCTCACAAGTGACAGCCTTGCAAAATAATACAAGCATATCGAATATAGTAAAAACCAGTGAGATTCTAGGGCTCGAGATTAAAGGAAGGAGTGCCCTCCTACGGCATCTTCTTCAGACTTCACGTCTTCGCCTCAAAATTGGACCAGAGATCAAAGTTCGCTACTCTACAACGTGGAACGCAGATAACCATTCCAGAGAAACTGACCTGTCTACTGTCTGAATCTTCGAGAACAACGCGTTTCCATTTTATTTTCTTTCTCCCCAGTCTATTTTCTAACCCAGCCACGAGGCACTGCAGACTCTGGACAACCACAGCTCACAAAGGCAAACATTCTACCTCGTACAATGGAGAAATTTGGGTCGCAGACCAGCACGTACAACCGGCTGGTGGTCATTTTCGTCGCCATAGGGTCCTTGGTTAGTATTCTTCAAAAAGCACACCATCACCATCTACTGATTCAATCATGACCAGACATATGGATATTGCGCCTCCATCATCTCGAGTACCATCGGCCAACCAGGATGGTACTCTTACTTCAACCTTCCCATGGACGGCGAGCCGGGATACGCTTCGGTCACGACCCCGGCAATTTCGACGGCCAACGGGGTTTTCAGCGCTGGCGGAGCGGTCGGGACATTGTTTATAATGTGGTCGTGTGAATACTTTGGTCGGAAAGTCACCATCCAGTTTGGTGCATTCTTCTCGATGGTGGGCGGTGCGCTTCAAGGAGGCTCCAACTCGCTGAGGTATGTTTTCAATCACCGGTCTTCTGCCTTTGATGCATATTGCTAACGCCGCAGTGTATAGCATGTTTCAAGCGGGTCGGTTTGTCTGTGGCCTTGGAATCGGTATTCTGGTCACCGTCTGTCCGATGTATCTATCCGAAATGGCCAGCGCGTTCCGCCGAGGGTGGTTGGTCGGTCATCATGCCATCTTCCTGGTCTTTGGCTATATGCTCGCCGGTTGGGTGGGATACGCGTGTTATTTCGCCGAGGGCAAGCTGGGAAGCTTCGGTTGGAGATTCCCCCTTTGCCTACAGTGCTTTCCGCCGATGGTGCTTCTTGCTGGATCACCATGGCTTCCTCGCTCCCCTCGTTGGTTGATCTCCAAAGGAAGACATGAAGAGGCTAAAGAAGTGCTCGTGAGGCTACGTCAGTCCCCGGATGACCCGGGAAATATTGTGGCCAAGGAGGAGTTTTATCAAACTGCGGAGCAGATTCGTTTGGAAGCCGAGCGACTCTATTCCTATGGAAACGTGTGGAATGCTGTTGTGAAAAAGAAGGCATATCGGAAGCGCATGGCTATAGGCTTCCTCACACAGTGGGGAGCCGAGTTTGGCGGACCTTTGATCATTGTGAGTTTCTTGCCTTTTCCCTTATCGGCTTTGCGCTCACAGGTTGGTAGAACAACTATGCGGTGGTCCTATATAAAAACTTGGGAATGACGGACGGTATGCCCCTGTTGCTGAGTGCCGTATGGCTGACCACAGCTGGTAAGACCATTTTTATGATAGAACTCAGAAACGAGCTGATGGAATCGACCAGGTGTCATCTATAACCCGCTAGGGGCATGGCTACACGATAAAGTCAACTCCCGCCGGGGAATGTATATCACAGGCTTCGTGGGAATTGTCATCACCACCTCATGTCTAGCTGCCATGACTGCACTGTATTCCGGTACCACGAATCAAATTGGGAATGGGTTGGGGATCTTTTTCATGTACCTGTACTTGGCTTTCCAAGGGCAAGTCTCTCCGTACCCATTCTTGAGAATCAACTAACACGACGACAGGACTTTCTGTGACACTACGATGTACATTTACGTCGCCGAGATATTCCCTACTGAAATTCGTTCCATCGGAATGGGATTTTCTCTTTTCGGGCAGTTCACTTGTAGGTTTTCCTTCGTCCCCGATCTATTACCGTCACTGACTTTGCAGCGACAATCATTCTCTTGCAAACCGCCCCGACGGGCTTCAACAATGTTGGCTGGAAGTACTATCTCGTCATCATCTGCTGGTCTGCCTTTTTCATTCCCAGTCAGTGTCTCATCATTCTTCAGTCAGTCCTCCATAGTCTAACCATCGCAGTAATCTACTTCTTCTTCCCCGAGACCGCCCGCCTGACGCTGGAGGAGATCGCCAAGAACTTCGGCGAAGAAGTGGCAGTCCATCTTACCGATGCCACCGATGAGGAGAAGGCTCGACTTGAGCGAGGCCTAGCCACCAAGTTTCATCGTCCTCGAGCAGCCGAGGACATGCGTTCCAGAACCTCCACCGGAGCCTGTCCGAGTCTTGACTTCTCTGCGGACGGCTACCAAGGTACACTCAAGATCGGATGAGTCTACACCAATCGCGATAACGGTTTTTCGATAAGGTTTGGCAATCGCATCGACTGATCCATGTAAAGATCATGGCTCCCAACGGGGTGGCGCATTGTCGGCATTTCTTCTTTCCCCAAGGTTTCGGGTTTTTTTTTCGCACTCAGCCGAGGGTGATTCTGTTTAATATTTCCGATTTTTTTTCTTTGAGGCGATCATGGGTGGACATAATATTTTCTAATGCATTCTTACGAAACACTTTCTGCTCTTACAGCCGGCAACCTTTCTGGCGACGCGAATTCTGTGCACATATGTTATTATCTGTCGAATACATACATACATACCTTCCAACCCAACTTCTTCGTCCACATATTCTATCTCATCGTCCTCAATGTAATTGGCCCAGGGGCAAACTCCGTCCTTACCTAGGTTCGTCTCAAGAGAATCTCCCCCCGATGAGGAGAGTTTCTAGAATTTCTCCAAAACCGCCCCGTATGATTTCCGCATCGAGACCGGAGCCTCCGACTCGAGCACGTCATGAGCCGGACCGCCTTCTCAAATAGCAACGTCGACCAAGGGACACCACACTCTACAAGCCTCACAAGAGGATTCTCTACCAAATCTCGCATGGAAGCTTATGCATGCGCGGGCTTTTAATCAAGATGTGCCGCTCCAGCGAGCGCAACGGACTAGACGCCATCCCCCAGAGCCCCCCGCCACGCGCGAGCACACAATGCACGAGATCCGATTATAGCGCTCGAACCTGCGGAAGGAACTATGCGAATGATTTGCACCTGCTGGGATCGGTATCTTCTAGGCTGTGAGGCTGATTGACATGGCCGGGATGGGAGAGGTTTGTCATCCTTGTCGATCACGGGGTTCTGCCATATGGGCGGGCGTCTTCTCTGATGTGATTTGTAGGTGTTGGGGGTGGAACTTTGCTAACGGACATGTAGGGCCACTCTGACTTGGGCATTCCGATGCTGGTCGTCGCGAACATTTTGATGCTCGTGGCTTTGATTGTCGTTGTCACGAGGGTCATCTGTCGGTACTGGATTCTGGGTACTGCCGGCGCTGATGACTGGGTCTCATTGGTAGCCGCGTTCCTGGCTATTGGTATGGTTGTTTCGATGTCGGTTGGTAGGTTTCTTCGTTTATCATCAAATTTTGGCTTGACGAGTCTAACATGTGCAGGTGTCGCATTGGGCTTGGGCAAAATGGAGAACGACAGACGAGTCGAAGAAGTCGATCTCGCAAAGGTGAGGGATAATCCCCCCAATATCATACAGTAATTCTCCAAAGTTCGGTCATGTTAACGATACATTAGGTGCGGCTGACAGTACAGATCCTATATACGGTCACCAGTACCTCGATCAAGATTTCCCTCCTACTATTATATCTCCGGATCTTCCCGAACCTTCGCATCTGGATCTATGTGACCATTGGCTTCCTGGTCGCGATGAGTATCGCCTTCATCTTCGCAGCGGTCTTCCAGTGCAATCCGATTGGAGAGAAGTGGAGTCCATCGCAGAGCATGAAAAAACTATCCTGCTTTCCTCCGCTGGCCTTTTGGTGTGATGTCGCTGCGGTGTTTCTCGCAACCGATGTCTGGATCATGGTGCTTCCTCTACGCACAGTTCTAAGTCCGTCTCATCTGTTGTTCCTTCTCGTTTAATACATGATTATGCCAGTGGATATCAATGCTGACATCAATTTGCATGAAGAACTTCAAGTCTCTCACAAGAAGAAGATGATCATCATGGCCCTCTTCAGCCTGGGAATTTTGTAAGTCCTCTTCTGCCCCCGCAAACCAGGTTGAGCATCGAGTATCTAAAGAATGGAACTAACGATCTTTATACAGCGCATGTGGTGCAGCCGTCGCGCGATTGGTCTATGTGATCAAGCTGTATATTGGCGATGACCCCTCCTTGGAGGCTGTCCCCGTATATATCTGTTCGATTGTGGAGGTGTCGGTAGCTCTCATCGCGAGTAGTGTTCCTCCGTTGAGACCGGCAGTGCATCTTCTGACTGAAAAGTTGCCTTGTTACAAGAGGAAGCGCATCAGTGATGTTGAGAGTCCTGTTGCTACCTGACATTTATATATTGTGGCTTCGAGAGCCTGCAGCATAGAGTTGGATTTTGTACATAGACAAAGGATAAAAGAAAGGAAAATATAGACATCCGATGATCACGAAAGAGACTCTCTCTCTATACTCGGTGGAGGCTGTTATGAGGTCAAAGATTAGGCTGCATTGGAGTATCCATATGACCTTGACCACCCGAGTGAAGAGTATTAACTTTGAGTCAGCAAAGCTGGAAATTCGGTTTCTACAGGTAGGTCGGGTTTGTTTATTAAGGATCTAGACCTGGTTTCGGTTTGATCTCCTCGATTAGAGCTGTATGCTGACTTGAATGCTGTAAAGCTGGCCATAGGTCGGCTGTTACATTGTATGCATAGAGTGAATCCACACTGGTCTTTTCCTCTTATAGCAGTGTGATAAATTCCAGTGATAAAGATAACTGCTTGAAACGAAGAGAAATCCTACCAGACATGATGAAAATACGGCAGTCTGACGTGGGGGGAAAGCTACGCAGAAAAAGAACAAGCATTCCAGGATGCTGTTTGAGCAAAACTGGTATCAAGAAATCAATCTAAGCTTCGCGTCTACCCTACTTGCGGGCCTCCAGGCTCGCTTTGATGGCTTCGCACAGTCAGCATCACCCCCTAAAACAAGAGATCAAGGAAAAGAAAACTCACCATCACACGATGTCTTCGCATCACCAAATAGCATGCGCGTTCCAGGCATGTAGAACATGGGGTTGGGAACATCGGCTACACCCATCGATTAGTAAACTTTGTCCCTCTAATTTCTACAGTCCGTAAAGTGAACTCACCATATCCGCTAGACATTCCACGCTTCATCACGATGACCTCCTTACTCTTCCAGGCCTGCAGGACTGGCATGCCAGATATGGGGGAATCAGGCTCCAATGCGCTGGGATTAACCGTGTCATTGGCACCAATGACCAGTGTCACGTCCGTGTCGGCGAAATCATCATTGATCTCGTCCATCTCGAGCACGACTTGATAGAGTTAGTTCGTTCCCTGCGTCTAAGCTTGGAGTACTTACTGTCATATGGCACCGAGGCTTCAGCCAGGAGCACGTTGCATTGTCCGGGCATTCTGCCGGCAACGGGATGGATGGCGAAACGGACATTCACGCCCTTGGCGCGCAGCATGTGGACGATTTCAGCAAGGGCATATTGCGCTTTTGCAACTGCCATTCCGTATCCAACGACCTGGGGATATTAGTTACGTTTGATGGACAGAAATATCGAGTGTGACAACGTACAATAATCACGTTCTCTGCGTTGGATAGCGCGTCGACGGTATCATCGACGGTCGTCTGCGTAACTTGGCCTTCTATCTTCTTTGCCTCCTGGGGTGCAGCAATTCCGCCAAATAAGACGTTCGTGAGAGAGCGATTCATGGCGACACACTGCAGGGATTAGCTTCGAGAATCTGATATAGGCTCGGCGAACTGACCATTATATAAGATAGGATCGAGCCGCTGACACCAATCAACGATCCGACACTTGTGAGCAGAGGGTTGTTCAGCATGAGACCCTCAGCAACCAGAGCAAAGCCGGAGTACGCGTTCAAGACGGTGATCACAACAGCTGCGATCATTAGCAAGTGCAACACAGGGAAGAATACAGGATGACGTACGCATATCGGCCCCGCCAATCGCAGCGGTGGTGGTATATCCTTTCAAGAAACTGAGCAGTGTGTTGGCTCCCAGACAGGTCGCCGCAATAACCGGCGAGGCAGGGCCCATCGTGACAAAGGCCCCCATGGTTGCTAAATTGCCTCCCAAGAGGCTCGAGTTGATGACGTGCCGACCGGGCAGGATAGTAGGCCGCGAAGACATGCGGCCGGCAAGTTTCATGAAGGCAACGATGGAACCGGTGAATGTTACACCACCTGCTATAATCAGCGACTGCACCATCCTTTCGAAGAGGGGACATACCGATGAGGACACCCATATAAGCAGTCACCATATGCAAAGTCGAAATGTCGGCAATATCGGTGAGCACGCTTCCAACGCTGGTGAGGACAGCAGCCAACCCTACAACGGAGTGGAGGGCAGCCACGGTTTGCGGGAGCCCAGTAGGAGTAATACGACGTCCGATCAGTGCACCTGATAATATATTAGTGCTTTCTTCGCATCAACGACCATCGAACATACCAATCAAGCCACCAGCACCAGCAACAGTGGCGAACTGGGTCAGCACTTCGGGCGAGAATCCAACAGCGGCAAGAGATGCAAGGATTCCAGATGCGACACCAAGAATGCCAAGTATATTGCCTCGTCGTGCCGTCTGCTGAGACGCGAGGCCAGAGATCGAGCCTGATACTTGTGAGAAATCATCATGCTGACTTGACAGTAACCGCGAGACCTACCGATACAAAGAATGCTGCTGACCAGATAGCCAGCTGGGACCAATCCGGCCATACCAGAGCTAGCGGCAGCAATGAATCCTCCACCAAACAAAGCAGCAGGGATGGCATAAAGCCAGGGATATTCCGGGGGGTCGGTAGGGCCTAAAACTGATCAGCCGCTGGAACTTGGAAGGATGTCGGGGACACCGACGTTTGAACATGTCCAGCATGCGCTTTGTAATGACAAATCCTCCAGCCACATTCATTGATGCCAAAAGGACCGAAGCCGCACCAAGCATCTCTGGAACGGTGCTCGGCAAATACCCTCCACCCATGATGAAAAAGCCACCGATACCAACCATACCTAGATACTGTTAGCAGACGATCAAATAGGCTTAGTGAATATAGCTTACCGGAGATAGCATTGGTCACACTCATCAAAGGCGAGTGCAAGGCTGGGGCAACACCCCAAACTGCACGATAACCAACAAGACCAGCCAGACCAAAAGTCATCATATTACCCATAAAGATCGGCCCGGTGGCTTTGCCTAGAGCAAGAGCACCTCCCATGCCTGCTGAGACAGCTGCAACATCGCGGGTCACCTTCTGCCAGGGCGTGAGGGCCAGCTCGACTTTCTCCTTTGCCGGGACTGCTGCTTCGATCTTGGGTGCGGGAGGGGGTGCCGGCCGAGGAGCTGGGGGGAGAATCTCCCCATTTAAGGTGACAATCGATCCACGAACAACCTCATCATTCAGATCGACTCCGAAAGACTTCTCTTGGGGTGCCATTGAGAGGAGAAACTTCGTGATGTTGTTAGAGTACAAGGTTGACGACTGGGTGGGAAGCCGGGACGGAAAATCAGTGTATCCTAGAGCAGTCAGACTTTGTCAAGGCTGGGAAGAGAATATGAAATCACTTACCAATGATGGTAACATCCTTATAGCTGGTCAATTGCCCTGGGATGGTAGCCTCACAGTTTCCACCAGCTTCAGCGGCCAGATCGACAATCACAGACCCAGGTTTCATGGCAGCGACCATCTACATAGGCGTCAGTATTTTCAGACACTACAAATGAAGTGGAAAACGTACCTCCTTGGTAATGAGTCTAGGCGCGGGCTTTCCAGGAATAAGAGCAGTAGTGATGATAATATCCACCTCGCGGGCCTGTTCCATGAAGAGTTTCATTTCCGCCTCGATAAACTCCTTGGACATTTCCTTGGCATAACCACCCTGGCCAGAGCCATCTTCTTTGATGTCGACCTCAATGAACTCGGCACCGAGAGACTGGACTTGTTCGCGAACTGCAGGACGAGTGTCGAACCCACGGACGATGGCGCCCATTCGGCGGGCCTATTAAAGTCAGGAGTAATGATTTCACTGAAATGGTATGTGCATGACGTACCGAAGCGATAGCACTCAAACCAGCAACACCGGCACCGATGACCAGGACCTTACTAGGAGGGATCTGAAGGTATAATGTTATTGAATATTCCCTGTCCGCATTTAACATGAATAGATACCTTTCTATTCACAACGTTAGCTCATTCATAGGTTCAATTTTCTGGGCCCTCATACTTACCCAGCAGCAGTGACTTGACCAGTCAAGAAGCGACCAAAGTGGTTGGAAGCCTCCAGAACAGCCTTATAACCAGCGATATTGGCCATTGAACTACACATGGCTCCAGCAGTTAGAAATGCCTACCCAAAAGTACATTGCACGGCATACCTCAGAGCATCGAATGTTTGGGCACGTGAAATTCTCGGGACCATGTCCATTGCGAGAGAAGTAACACCACGCGAAGCGATCTTCTCGACGAACGGCTTGTTCTGGGCGGGATACAAGAACGAAATAATGGTGCTGCCCTGACGGAGGGCCGCGATTTCATTGACGGGACCTTCTTCCTGTGGACTGCGGACTTTCAAAATGATATTGCTGTGGGACCATATCGCAGCGCTATCGACCAATGTTGCACCAGCTTTCTCGTACGCCTCGTCGAGGAGCTGAGCTTCCTCGCCCGCACCGTGTTCAACCAGTACACGCGAGAATCCTTTCTTGAGTAACAAGGCGACGTTTTGTGGTGTTACCGCGACCCGACGTTCGTTCGGGAACGTTTCGCGGGGAACACCCACGGTCAGCGACGAATAAGGGACGACAGGGACGGGCGATTCGGTTGACGCGCTGCTCGCGTATCGCTTGGTGATCTGGGACCACCGCGGGGTGGTAGGAGCCGCATGGCTGATGGATCGAAGGGGGAGGACGGGAGCTGGGCAGAATTGGGGTACTGATGCGGCGATTTGAGGCGTTAGTCGTGTTTGGAAGTAGTCGTATCCACGACGCATGTCCATGCACTTACCTTGTTGTTTCCAGCTTCGAATCAATTTCCCTGGGTGGATGCTGGAGACCGCGCGACACGGTCCCAGGGCCGACCGCAGGGACAGCGGCGCACTCATGTTCTCGCGGTCCGGGGGAAATGATAGCCGCTTTCAGGTGCTTTCAAGCCGTGACTCATGCCAGATCAAGGGATGAGTTTCCACGAATGAGGGGAAAACACTCAGCACATCACACAGCGCGAGTAGACCGGGAGCGCCAGGGATGAAAATAGATACCGAGACAGAAACCCCCAGCGAGAGACCTGAAGGGTTTTGGCGACAGAGCGGCCAGCGGTTCCCCGGCTTTCGGTCGGTCGGTTCGCTTAAAGCGCAGATCGGGGGCGTGCTTTTGGGGTTGGGTTAGGTCAAGATGATCGGATGTGCCTGGGGCGGAGAAGAGAGGGGGCGCCGGAGTGCGGACAAGAGGCTCCGTGTCCGATATAATTGGCATGCGACGTTCTTCCACGAGTCATCATGCTGTTCACGAATGCAGTCCCAATGGATCGAGCGATGAAACGTTGCCGCCAGTGATGTGACCCAGCAGGACCACAAATGAGGGGAACCCGCGTGGGGGGGAGATCCGTGGAGAAGTGTCAGACGCTGTGATCCTGATCTTGGCGCGGGGAAAGTGCCATTGGCTCCGTGGATCCGATCACGGCATTAACGGTGACAATGCAAGATGTGTATTGATCCTCGATGGCATCTGGAGATGGCTGGTAGACACCGAGGGGGGGGATCCATGAGGGAAAGAGAAGACTTGATATCAATCCGGGGATCCACTGACGCAACCAGGGTCGCCTCAGGCCACACACTCGTCCCCATCTGACCGTTTCCTCCACGGATCACCTTACATCCTCTACACGCTGATCGATGTACATAGTGCGGAGTACCCGGCAATAATGTACACCATCCTGCATCCTGCCCCGACCAGGGACCCTTGTTCCCTCCGAAAGTCGGATGAACCAGGGGTTACTGTCCATTTGACTTTGGAGCCGTTCAGGTGATCAGAGTCTGACCTGTCCGTGCGATAGAAACTTTATTTGTCCAACGGGGCCCAGAGGATGGGATGGAGATTGATAGATCCATGGGGAGTACCTGGGAAGGGCACCAACAGACAGACCATAATGGTGCGTATTCTTCAGATATATAAGCGTGGTTGTACCTTGCTATACCCACTATGTTCCAGGGCGAACCTCCGCTTAGGTGGAACTCAAATTACCCGTGGAGTATACGTTATGACTATAACATCGCACCACAGTGACTATCCCTCGTTTGAAAGAATACTGCGAGTTAATATTTTTCGCAATTTCCCTCACTAAAGCCAGATACGCTGGCGATTTCGGAGAGCGAAGTAGACCAAAGAATCGCAGTCATATCCATCCACTCCAGACACGTCCTTGAGCGGAGCTCGTTCTATGAACTTTTACTTTTCTATTGCAACTAGCAGCTTCATTTCTGTCCACCAAGACACATCCGAAAATATTCGATAATCCCAGAGCCTGCAGGGTAGAGTCTCAGCGCACTGTCGGAAGCAAGGACTCGCTAAGAATGGATTTCGCACAGACTGGCAGGAAGGATATCTCCTTTGTCAAGTGAAAATCTGATGGAACTAGCAATAGAATGTCTGACTTCATCGCGTCTGAATAATGCGAGTTCATTCTGTCTTGCTTGCAAGTGAGCATCCTGCCTACGGATCAAGATATGGCCCCTGTATCCTAACTCTCTAATGTCTTCATTAGGCTTAGCGCCACAATAGGCGAACGCACACTCTATAGAGTAGTTGGGCACTGACAGGCAGGACCTGTAGGGAATCAAGATCATTATCCCACTCATTCTCTAGCGCTTCATGACCACTGACCCCAGGACATTGATATAGTCGCGTACACTGTACAAATGCAAGTCGAACAACGCACAAGGCAATACTACAGACAAATCTGCCGACTTGCTCTCAGTGAGCAACCTACCCACTGGGTTTCGATGGGGTACCGGGCGGACATCACCAGGCGACCTGTGAGTAGCAATCTCTGGTGATCACGGTTGACTGTTCCTTCAGATCCTTCCAGGAGACATCCCTTGCATCATATCCAAACATAGTGTTGCAGAATCTCGAATAGCCATCTGGACATGAGTCTAAATTTATTCTAGGATACTCGACAGTTGTTCTTGCAGTGTCTGTAGCAGTGATTGCCTTCTCCCATTGTCCTCCACCATCGCAGTTTCATTGCATGCCTCTGTTATGCCAGACTGCCTCTTGTAGCCGAAGTAGTGGAATAATAAGCGCGCAATACCGTCTCTCTACCAAGTTCACCTGTCAAACGGATTCTCCTGGAATGCAGTATCTCGCAGTCAACTTGACCGCCGAATCACAGCCCATGCAGAATGCTCATGATACCTAGCGACAGGCCCTGGCGTCGTACAGGCACATCTCAAGCCTGCCAGAGACTAGTCAGGGCGACCGCCAACACAAGATACGTCGTTAGACTTTTCAGTCCCGAAGCGCCATTGCACATGATAGCCTCGAGTCGCGACGGGTGCTTCAAGCAGTACTCTAGCTCTGACTGGGTGTCCTTGGTTGCGTTACAGTACGCGAAACAGTTATCTGGGCCAAAGTAGCTGTAGTGGTCGGTAGGACAGCAGGCCTTTAGAACAGCAAAAGGTTCATCGGTGAAGTTCCCCCCCTGCTGCCACATAGTGATGGCGCAGAAATTGGAATATTGGAGAACCGGCATCTGGCTATGACCAGCACAGCGGATTTGCTCTTGGCTACTATTTTGGACTTGCATATCTGTGAATTCTCTAAAATTGCATGTTAATTTATCTATTAGAAGAATCGGATAGACTGGTTTTGAAGACATACGGTGGGAGTTTGAAGTCGCTCGTTAATAAGGGAAAGGGAGGGGGGGGGTATATGAAATATCCAGTTAACCGGACGTTGGCTGCTCAGAGCGTAGAGATTTGGGCGATTGCGGGGAAGAGAAAGACCGGAATGCAGAAT
>RHLO01000963.1:0-10706 GCA_003719415.1 Aspergillus olivimuriae
GTCGTCGGGGGGTCAGAGGTGAGGGAGGGGAAGCGACACGAGATGCAGGAAGGCAGGATGCGATGGTGGAGGAGTGATGGCGGATGGATGATGATGATGGGCTGACTGGCAACTGCAACAACTCCCGTGGCTGGTGACGTCGACACTCCCCCGGCGCCTAACCCGATTCGGACGCCCCATCGAGGCGGTGATGAATAATAATGACGAGCTGACTCTCAGGACAGTTGCGCTGCACCCTTTCTGCTGGGTTTTGCCCTGACTAGACGGCGTCTTCCACAGGGACTGGCATAGTCAAGCTTCCATGGACGATCTGCTCCCCCCGCTTCCTCGTAGGTACGCGCTGCGTCGACCAGCGCAGCAGCGGTTCCCCAAGAATGTGATCGGCGACGTCATCGTGAACTGCCGCAGGAGCGCTGATGTCATCGATTTGCTCCTCGGCTCGATCATGTCATGACATCCAATGGTTCATGTCCCTGGGAGGAGTGAGTGTTTCGTGTCGGTTCGATCTTCCCCATGATTGTGTATTATGATTGATGGGGTCCAGGAACCTGTGTACAGACTAACTCCACCGGTATAGAACTAGTACGGAGGCACCATTGATCAACCAAAGCCAACTACCTGAACAACAGACGATGCTATCTTCCTGTGGTCATCGTCCCCCATACAATGCCTACCAGTACTTGAGTCTTCCTAGGGAAACGCGCCTGAGAGGATCGGCTATCTCCGCATCCGGACCATCCAGATCGCACCGACAAATCAACCAGTGCAACATCGCGTGACGAACGGTGGGGGGAATCGTTCATATATTTCAATGTCTATTACATGATGAAAGATTAAACTTTGCACAATCTGCGTCGACCCAGGAAAGCAGCAGTTCCCGTCAAACCCCTCCGGCCAGAAACCAGGGCTAGTGCTTCTTCCTCCGCGGCGTCTTCCTCTTCTTACTCGTCGTATCGTCACCATCGCCATGGTCCTGCTCCGGCTGTACATCCCGGGTGCCTCGCTTGGTACCTGTCCCCTGCCCGCGTGGACGTGTAGAGGAACCAGGACGGTCCAATTGCTCATCGCGGTTCGTCCCAGCGTCCTCGTTCGGGACATCGTGGCGATTGCGCGCCTTGGCCTCCCGTTGGAGTCGGTCAAACGCCTTTTCCATCCGACTCGGGCCTCCACGCCGCACGCGAGGGGCAAACGCACCAGCGCCCTGGGGACCCTGAAAAAAGTTTGTAATATTGGACTGCGTGCCTTCTTGCTCCCGACGGTTCATATCCCGAATGACGGGCACGAGAACCTCATCCGTCCGTTCCTGGCTCCAGCCGATCGTAGCCATCAAATAGTTTCGCAGACCATGGAGATCGGGCACCCCCCATTGGAAGGCAGACGGGTCGGAGTCGACCTCCGGTTCGAGATACGCCACGTCAACCCGGGGGTCGGGGAAAGCAGGGGGTAAGAAAATCTTCGAAGCCTGCTTCTTGAATTTCTTGTAGAACGCCGCATGGGCGCCGTCACTAGCGTTCATTCCCATCTGGACCTGGGACCACCAATCCCGGAATTCCTCCAGGGACGAAAACTCCGTCAGGATCTCGAGCGCGGTGACCGGCCCGATGCCAGGAATCCCCTCAGTATAGTCGCTGCCGAGGAGATGGGCAAAGCTGATGAGCTTCTGTCGGTGGAGCGCATATTCCTTCTCCAGATCAGACGTCAGATAGCATTCCACAAACTTGCTTTGGTTGAACATGTTCTTGTAGACCCGCGTGCCACCAAAGAGGAAGATATCGCTGTCGTCGGTGATAATACCATCGACGAGACCGAGTGAGACCAACTCCGCGCACTGCGCCTCGGCCTCCATGGGTGCAGTGATGTACGGGAGGCCGAACAGGGTGAGAAGCTGCTGACACTCTGAGATCATAATTTGGGAGACTTCGTCTGCGTCTCTGCGATCTTTCTTTTGTTGGGAGCGCAGCTGTTTCAGCTCTTGCTCATAGTCAAATGTGTTCCCCACAGTCGGGGCAGAATTCAGCGTTGCTGCGAATCGAACATGTTCTTCTCCTTCAGCGGCAAGCTGCCGCATGAGCTCTTCATCTTCTGGGTCTGAATAGTCGTCGTCTTCAACAAAAAGATTCTCTGGTTGACCGATCCCGTTCGAAGTCTGTGCTTCATGGGAAACAACTTCGGGGCCCGAGAGCACAGGGACATCCTCAAACTCTGGGGACGCAGATTCTTCAGATCGTACAAGCTGAGACTCCTCAGCAATTTCAGGCTCTGGAGACGGTTCCAACACGTCCTCAAACTCGGGCCAGGGAGGTGATTCCGCATGTAGATTTTGCGCTTTGTTGGTGACAGCATCTCCATCCACAAAATCCTCTGTCTGAACCTTTGCTTCTGCCGGTGTAAGATGAGTGGGTAGAGAAGTTTGCGCATGGTCAGGTTGCTCCATATTATCACTTTTCATCTCGGCTTCTTTGGGCTGGGCATCAAAATCCTTGCTCTTTTGATCATCAGACTCCAAATCAATTACCTCGTTTGGTTCAGAAATCCTATCAACATCAATAACATCGGGTGACCGATGCTCTTTCAGGAAAAGATGATCCGGAGTCATGGTTCTATCTCGGTAGCTCTCTAATGAGTTGTCGCCGAGATTATCGGGAATGAACTCAGCATGTGTGTCACCTCCCGAAAACCATGGTGGCAAGGGTACTTGTTCTTTCGACTTCTTGGCTGGCTCTCTCTCGAACCCGCCAGCAGTCTCATCAATCTCAGTCGGTGGCTCCTCTTTCTTCGCTGACTTGTGCCCCAGCGTTTCAAAAGGCAAAGGTCCTGCAAAGGGGTGATGTAGAACAGGACGTGGAGCGTTGTTGTTCACGGGCTCTTTCTTTGTTCTTCGTGACTGAGCCAGAGCAGCGGCAAAATCCAATCCATCATCTTCACTTTCCGGCGTGAGATTTCTCATTGGCTCTTCTTGTGACTTTGGAGCACTTTCACGATTAATTGGGATCTCCGGCATGTCATCGTCATGCTGATGGGCACCGGTTGATTGGAGCGACATTTGGATTGCTTTCTGCAGATCTTCGTCCTCATGATCCACGGTGCTTTCAAAAATATCCTCAATACCGTCGCGCCCATGTCTTGGGCCTTCATAATCATCGCCTTGGACAAAAAGAGAGTCGTCTTCTTGATGCTGTAAAGAAGAATTCGTAGCGGAACCTTGCATATGGTGCTGTAGGGACTGGTCAAGGACACCCTCTCGGAGAAAAGGAAATTTCGGCAGACGGTTGAGACCTTCGATAGGGACATCTTCAAAGCCATCCTCGTCGTCTGAAGCATCATTCATCTCTGGTAGAAGGTCCTTCTTTCCGTATTCTTCGACGTCGATGGGCTTGTCTTCTCGACCCTCATCTTTGCTACCCACGACCCCCAGGACCCAGCCACCTTGTACTGCACTGTCTTGTACTAGGACATACTCCTTGCCACGCTCGCCAGCAATTCTTTGTCCTGAATTGTAGAATGCCTCCTCGCCATTCATGCCGTTAAGATTCATTAAGCGTTGGGTTAAGTCGTTTCTCTCCTTCACGCGCTCGATTTGAAACTTGGAGAAAGCCATCCGATCAGGGAACATTTGATCCAACTGCTCTTTCGAATATCCCATACGCAGTCGGCTCCTCAGTCTCGCAGCGTTCAAGATGTTATACCTGTCGGTAGCAGGGAGACTCATGAAGAATGGACTGTCAAAATCAATCTTGGAGAAATCGTAGAGATTGATATCTTCACCCTGGTGGAACTGACGAGCGTATTCCTCCAGTTCCTCCCGCGACATGATGCGGGGATCATTCGGAGCACCCATCTCTTCAAGAGAGACATTCAAATCCGGTAGATGGTAAGCATCTTTCTTCCTGAAGGTACGGTTCTGCCGCCTTTCCGCATCGGTCATGAACGTTTCTTCGACATATACCGGGTTGTCCGGCACGGCTTCCTCCTGTCGAGAGCTTGGCCCCTTTCGCTTCGTGGCTTCTTCCTCCGCAGACCGCTGCAGCTGCACAGCAAGAAGCTTTCCAGCGGTTCGCACCGCATCCTCTCTGCGCCCTTCACGTCGTTTCTTTCGTCCGGCGATAGTCTGACGTTTCAGGATAGGTGCTCCACCATCAAACACGAAGACAGGCTTGATCCCAAAGAAGAGCAGTTTGCATATCCGACGGAAAAATCCGACGACGTGAGAATTACGAAGTGCATTGCCTTCTTTGTCCCGCACAGCTTTGAGAAACTGGTAGATCCAGATCGATGCGTCAACCGCTAGGCGCTTCTTGTTGAGGGTTTCCAGCTTGATGGGCCGAGCACAGGGCTGGACCACGTCCCAAAGTCCGTGAACACCCATGTTGACACAGGGATGGTGGCGCTATGTGTCCCAGGTGGCGGTAAATCATGGCATCAGGACGTCTTCGCAGTGGGCTGTTTAGATGTAGAGACGGGACTACATCAATGCAGGCTGCAGACTCAGCCTGTTTGAAGGAGATAGAGCTGTTGCATGCTGACGCAGAGCCGCGTCGCCACCATTTCGATATGAGAGACGCGATGTCACGTGCACAATAATGCTGTTTCGGGAAAAGCGTCTGCACACAGATAGGGTTACATAATCCGCTGCACTGGTGATGCCGAATTTCTGGAAATTCGAAATTATTGTAGTTGGTGCTCCACGCGGGGAGGATCGGTCATTCTTAGCCTGTATAATCGGCCATCCAGATAACCTCAATGAGATAAAGGGCTAGGGAGCTAAGGCTCGCACAATCCGTCAATGCATCCTTCGCTCCAGGTGAGCCATTCGGTCTGAGACAAATGACTACTGGCTGACCCGATTCCCAGCACGTTGATGCGTGCCTTCCTGTCACGGCACTGAAGCTGTTCAATTCTGGAGATGCAGCATACATTCTCCAGGGCCAAGGCCCCTTTGCTCGTGTGGTTGACGAAGGAAATGGAAAATCGCTAGCCAAGCTACGAACCTTCAGACGGAACAATGTCCACGGTTTCATCATCCTGAACCAAAGACAGCAAAATATTGAAAAGGGATTTGTCCAAGTACTCGCATGGGGTGGTGACTCTGTGCGTCTACTGGACGTACTTTATGCCCGAAATGACCTTTCTGGTGAACCCGAGGTGACCCTTCACGCCGCAAGTGCAGAATACTCGGCACCAGATTGGATTTTGGCAGGCTGTGCACCCGAACTGAACACCGAGACTGAAAAGGCTTATGTGGTGACCGCCCATAATGCCGTTCTTGGGTTGCATGTCACGACAGAGATCTCATCAAGTTATCCCAAAGGCATCCAAATCAAGCCACTTGTGGCCGGGGTCAAGTCTTTGCTCTACTCTGCAGATACCGTCGTTCTTTCAGGATCTCAGGTGCTGGTTGCTGCTGGGACTGTTTTCGGCGAGGTGATCGTATGGTCTTGCTTCTTGAGTGACAATGATGATCCGGCCTCCGAACCGGTAGGGTCCATTCATCACTTCTTCACAGGCCACGAAGGGTCCGTATTTGGTGTACGTATATCGCCTGTGGTCACCTCCCTTTTCGGACGTTCTACGGCACGTTTCCTGGCTAGCTGCAGCGATGATAGAACCGTACGTCTTTGGGATGTATCTGATTGCGAACTCACCTCCCGCAACGACCCTTCCGCATATTCAACGGATGGGTTCGAATTAAGAAGCACAGGATTTGGCAGAGCATCGGCCATCAATGACGATGTACTTGGACCAGAGGCATGGATTGCGAGTGGCTATGCCCACAAGGCGCGAATATGGAATGTCCATTTCTTGCCCTCACAGGCAAGCCATCGAAACAATATGAACCTAGTGTCGTACGGCGAAGATGCATCTTGTGTCGTGTGGGATTTGAGCTGGGACTCTGCTCTGCCACCCAACACCACATTAACTTTGAAAGAGATTGCTTCGTACCATCTACATACGGGGAAGCACATATGGTCGCTTGCCGCTCGTGGGACTGAGTCTTGGAATATCATCTACACTGGAGGGGCCGATGGCGCCCTAAAGAGCTTCCGAATTGGGGTAGACGGGGCTGGTGCAGCTGTGTTCCCCAATATGAACAATGCCATCACGGCCTCAATAGACGACCAAGGCATTGAAGTTGATGCGGATGATTCTATCAAGAGATTTGCATTTGTCGCCCCAGACCGTTTTATCGCTACGTCGCGTCAGGGAGAGATTCAAAGTTGTCGTTTGGTCCCGGACGATCCCATGAAGCCACATATAATCAAGGAGACCTTGTCGGTCCAGGAGGATCTTCGATCTTTCTGCGTTATGTCAAGGTTCTCTCAGCCTGGATTGGTGCTTTTGGCTGGCCCAAGAGGATTAATTCGATTGTACAATGACAATACCGGAGACATCTCGGCGATTGGAAACGTGGGAAGACTACCACAGCAGCTGATAGCGCTGAACTGCGAAATAAACACCGACGGATCGCCAGAAACCTTGCAATTCATTGCATCCTACATGAAATCATATACAGCAGATTTGTTTTCCGTCACTTTCGACCCAGGTGCTGTGCCGCAAGTGCACATCACACCGATCGCCCTTCCTGAGCATAAGAGGTGGAGTTTGACATGTGCGTCGTTGATTTATGATAAGCAACATTTAGCTCTGGGATTTGCCCTCGGCTATGTGGGCATTTATCCGGTCGTCAAGTCAGACACTCCTCAACAACCCTTGTGGGGCAGCAAGGTTCACATCAAAGACAGCGTGAGTCAGATTACACCTGTACCAGTGCTGTTCAATAAGCCTGAGAAAGTATCCACGCACTTTGTGACCTGCGGTCGGGATGGAAGGTATTGCATCCACGAAATCTTGCCGGGAAATCCGATTACGTTCAGGACGGTGCATCGCTCTGTTCCGTCGATTCCCATTGCCATTGAAGGGGTTTACATCGACCAAGTGTCCCAGGACCTCATGATCTATGGCTTCTCTAGCACGGGTTTCATCGTATGGAATGAAAGTCAGCAGGCAGAGGTTGCCCGGATCGACTGTGGCGGATCACATCGGCACTGGGACTTCCAGCCGAGCTGTGAAGAAGCCGGGTCTGGCTATTTCGCATGGATTAAGAACCAGCTCAATGTTGTTCCCATTCGAGGAGACGTCATTCGCACCTTACGTGCTGGTGGACATGGCAGAGAGATCAAAGCGATGGGTGCATCGTCCGTGTCCAGTGAATTTGGATCTCTTTTCGTCACGGGATCTGAAGATACTGTGCTGCGACTATCCACGCCAGTTCGTACTGAGGAAGGCACTAGCATCAAATGCTTACGGGTGATCAAGCAGCATAGATCTGGCATACAGGAAGTGAGCTGGTCCAAGGATGGGAAATTCTTCTTCACATCCGGTGGTATGGAGGAGTTCTATGTTTGGAAGATCCGCTCAGTACCTTGCTTTGGCATTGCAGCCAATCTGGAAGCATCGAGTCCCACGGATGAACCTGAGTCCGAACTGCGGGTGACGAGTTTCGATGTACTGAGTGTGGATGAGGAGCAGGATGAGGGCAGTTTCTTACTCTGCCTGACATATTCTAACTCCAAGCTCAAGGTAAAAGCCCCTCTCATCCTTCGTTATTGCTTTGTATGCTAATCCTGCAGGTCTTCCATTACTCTTCCTCGGTCACTGGTGGCCAGTTCACTCTACTTGCAAGGGGGACATATACGAGTAATTGCTTGACCCAGGCACGGCTCATGCTCCGCGGACCCTCTCTTGGGTTAGTCACGGCGTCAACGGACGGATACTTTACCCTTTGGAACTTAACGCCCGTTGTCGAGCCTCACTACACGCTGTCACCAAGCCTACACTGTAAGCACCCGATAACAGCGACACCGGATTCGACGGACAATATTACCTGCGAGGATCGCTTCCAGATCCACTCAAACAGTATCAAATGTTTGGAGATCGCCGAAATCTCCCGCACCGTCTCGTTGATCGTGGCAGGTGGCGACGACAATGCCCTGACATTCTCTCTCCTGACCACGAGCCTCGCAGCCACCGACGCCACCAATGACGCATTTACGGTCACCGTTCCCGATGCGCATGCCGCATGCATTTCGACTCTAAAGATCCTTGAACAACGCCCCGGCGAAGGCAACGAGCCCGTCCAGCTTACTATCGCATCCTCCGGCAACGACCATCAAGTCAAAATTTGGCGCGTCGAAGTGAATGCCGCTCCGACGGGGCCAGATGATGTCAAGGTGACAAATACAGTCAACAAGTACACTGCGGTGGCCGATATATCGTGCCTGGATATGGTCCGTGCCGAGTCCGGATCGGCCGAGCTGGTGGTGTGCGGGGTTGGCATGGAGATGCTCCAAATAGCGCTGCATTAATTGCTTCCTGCCTTGGATACGATGTCATGGCCGTGTATCCATGCAGGCATTTTGGGTCCCTACATGATTGGATCCACTGGTCGTTTGAGGATTGGCTCCGGATGAACGGGACGACACCGACATTCCCGGTGATTGTATATAGCTAGAAAGAGGAGCAATGTGAAAGAATAGGAATTGCTCGCTTCCTCCCTGTCCAATTTTTCTGCAGCGGGAACAAGCATGACCAAAGTGGAGTGAGGGTGTTGATACCGTGGCCAAAGCGGTATAGACCGGGCCGTCGTGTGTTGCAAACCCAGCGCCAGTGTCATCCACGCTCCACGATGGTTGAGATCGTCGGCTGGTGTTGCCCTGAATGAGTATGACCCGGTCTCTGTACCCCGCAAAGCAGATAGAAATCGAGTCCCCATCCCCGGTAAAATTAATTCCATCGATTGCGGTGAAGAATCCGCGGGCGGATATCCACCCACTTCTGCCTCCCCGCAGTTGCGTTCTGGCTCCAAGTGGGTGCAATTAATCAATCAATCAATTTCCCGCTTTTCGTCAGGAACCGAATCGTGCGGAGTTCAGGCCACGGGAAGTGCAGCGCTGTTCTTTTCGGCCGCTAAGATGTCTCGAGCAGACCGGCGTCTTCCAATGGAGAGAGCGGGGATTCCGTGACTTTTAAACGCGAGATCCGGGGTTTGGATGCATATAAAGGCCGTCGGGGACAGGGTCGCCTGGTCTTTCTCCTGGGAGAGATCTTTGGTTTTTCAGAACCAAATTGACTTCTTTGTGAATCGTTTTACCATACGAATCTTGAACATGAAGTTCCAAATCCCCTGGTTGATGGCCAGCACCATCTCCATGGCGGCCGCACGACCTCGGGGTTGTGTAGAGAAGGGTCCCACCTATTTCTTCTCCTTGTATGGCTTCTCTAAACATCATTGATATTGTCATGTCAGAGATCATGGAGCATTCAATGCTAATCAGACAAGCACAGTGGTGACTCGTATTCGCAGACTGGTTTTAGCGCCTCTGGCACACAGCCGTCCGCTTCGAATCCCATGGGAAATCCTGCGCTGGGTGAGTGACCCCTCTATAAGAAACTATGTCCTCCGACTATATACTCATGGGATCTAGGAGAGGGCACGACAACCGGCGGTTTGAATTGGTTAGGCTTCCTGACCACCAAGGAGAACGCCTCGCTGGTTCTCAACTACAACCTGGCAGTTGGCGGCGCCACCATCGACAACAACCTGATGGCCGGGTATCCGGGTGATCTTGTTTCCCAAGTCGAAGTCTTCCAGGATAACTACGCCAGCAAGCCGGAATCTGCGCCGTGGAAGGCGTCGGATGCCGTGTTTGGTATCTGGATCGGAGTCAACGAGTACGTTTCAGTGCCTACAAGTCAATTTGATTGCGGTGTACAGTCATGCTAACGGGTTTCCAGCGTTGGAAATGCCTTCTGGCAAACCGATGCGGACACATTCGTCCCTAAGCTGATTTCCAGACTCGGAGAGTTGGTGCAGCAGCTCTACGACGCCGGTGGACGCAAGTTCCTCGTCCTCAACGTGCCTCCTACCGGCCGCAGCCCGCTTTTCCTGGAACAGGGCGACGCCACGGTTCAGCAGCACGCGGCCTATCTGGCGGTTTACAATAAGCAGCTGGAGAAGTTTGTGCATGAGTTTAAATCGAAGCATCATGATGTGCGTTTCCCTTTGATCGGCTTGTATCTCTGAATCGGTATCCGATTTGTGCTAATCCTGTTGCCGTACTGCAGGTCACGACTGTGCTGTACGATTCTTGGTCATTCATGACCAAGGTATTGGATCACCCGACAAAGTTCGGCTTCCAGGATGCCACTTGTATCAATGAAGATGGAACTACGTGTGTGTGGTGGAATAATTACCACCCTTCTGCGAAGTATCATGAGCTTCAGTCGGATGATATGAAGAAGAAGCTGAGGCGTCTGGGGGCTTGGTGAATCTTGTAGCCACGGTTCGCTTCGCGACGTGCATATAAACGTGCGTATAACTGGATAAATTGCTTTAAGAATCTATATCAAGTCACACTTTATCACATACGACCATAGGGTGTGGAGAACAGGGCTTCCCGTCCGCTCAGCCGTACTTAAGCCACACGCCGGCCAGTTAGTAGTTGGGTGGGTGACCACCAGCGAATCCTGGCTGTTGTATGTTTTTCTTTTTCGTACCTATACAGCTGCTTGCCATTTTTTTTTTTTTTTACTTTTTCCGCCATCTATTTGATCCATGTTTTATGCTCCATCTGACTCCCTCTAGCGTCTCCGTGAAATCACCGACCCAACATCATCCCCATCTCCGACCAAAGAGGAGAACCCCTACC
>RHLO01000965.1:0-19443 GCA_003719415.1 Aspergillus olivimuriae
GGGGGGGGGGGGGAGGGGGGGTGGGGGGGGGGGGGGGGGGGGAGATCAGGGCATCCAAGCTGGTGGTGGACCACGCGACGACCCACAGATGAGAGACTGCTGAGATTTCCGTCCCCGACCGCGTGGGCAGAGAGCCTCATATGATTGTTCGAGGCCAATTTGGCTTGTGCCACTACTGCACAGCCTTGCGTGGGGGCCGTTGGGTAGGGCGTTTCATGGTCAGCGTGGCTGAAGATAGCACTCCACGATGAATGCACGCATCCTGCGCTGTATGGGGCCGAGTCTGCTGGATTGGCCGGACAATGTGCCAAGCAGTCCTCCACTAGACCGTTATCAGCCGGTAGTTTGAGGGACAGAGACATGCTTAGCGCCCGTCAGTGGCTCCGTCAAGCCCCAATATCTAGTGTCGCTTGCTGATCCCTCCACCCGCTCACAACTTCATATCATTCTTCCATCCCCATCGCCTCCGCTCTCTCCTGTGCGCCCGCTCCCCGATGCTCCTATCACCCCAATCGGCCTCTGCATGATGGGTCGGATGCCAAGCAGCCGTGTGCTGGGTATTGCCGCCGTGCTGTCCGTGCTGCTCTTTGTGCTGGTCTTCTTCATAAGTCCCCCACAGCTCCGGCCTCTCTCCGCCCCCCGGCCTGCTCCAGCCTCGACACCACATATCGATGCTCCTGCAGCGTCCAACTTGTCTTCGCCTTTAGATTCTCCTTCTTCATTACCTTCGCCTTCTCCTCCTCCGGCCTCAGAGCCGTCCACCCCGGCAAACGGGAACCCGCACTGTGCCGAGTTCCCCGACACCAGCCATATCCAGGTGGTGGTGAAAACCGGCAGCAACATTATCTATGACAAACTCCCCACTCAGCTTCTGACCACCTTACAATGCCATCAAGACCTGCTCCTACTGGCAGACTGCGAGCAGGATGTTGGTCCCTACCACGTATACGACGTGCTCGCCAACGTGAACGAAACCATCAAAGCCACCCACCCGGACTTCAGCTACTATCGCACGCTCCATGAGTATCAAAAGGGCGGACTAGATTTCCGCTTGCTCCGCAACTCTCGCCAACAGGCATGGGACTTGGATAAGTACAAGTTCGTCCACATGCTGAACCAGACCTGGACCAGGCGGCCAGGTCGTGACTGGTATGTCTTTATCGAAGCGGACACGTACCTCGTGCTCACCAATCTGCTGGTTTGGCTGGATCGAATGGATCCAGCGAAGCCCCTGTATATGGGATCGAGCGCATTTTTCAATGGCGAAGCCTTTGGTCATGGCGGAAGCGGGATTGTCATCTCTCGCGGCGCCATGGCTCAGGTCCTGGATAATGATCCCGAGTTGACGGAGCGATATGACCACATCACACAGAATGAAAAATATGGAGACTATATTCTTATGAAAGTCCTGAAAGAGAAAGGCGTCCAGTTCCAAAACGTCTGGCCGATGATTCAAGGAGAGAAGCAGAACACGCTGCCCTTTGGCCCGGGACCGGACAACGGCGTCCGACACTGGTGTCAGCCCCTGATTACGATGCATGGCGTTACTCCCGGAGATGTCAGCGCCATGTGGAATTTCGAACAGCAACGAAAGAATATCACAGTAGGTGACAGAACTCAACCCCGGAGATCTTTTGCAACTAACCCGCCTCTCAAGGAACCTCTCCTCATCGCAGACGTGTATCAACACTTCATGGGCCGGGACCTCGCCGCCGAGCAGGAGGATTGGCATAATCTCTCGGACGACCTGATGTTCCGCGCCCCGGATGTTCAGGGATCCCGCCAGATGGCCGCCGATGACATGAATCAGATCGAAAAAGACGCCTACATGTCCTTTGAGAACTGTCGGCAGGCATGTGAACAACATGACCGGTGCTACCAATTCCTCTATGACAGTAAGGATAAATCCTGTGGGTTCTCATTCTCCTACCGGCTGGGAGAGCGTCGACTGGCGGATGAAAATGAGCATCGTTACAAGTCCGGCTGGGTCTTGGACAAGATTGAAAAAGATTACACGGAGAATAACTGCAGCGAACCGAAATGGTCGTAGCAGATTCACAGCACCTTTGTTTAAATACCGAGTACATAGATATTGACCCATGAATAAGTAATGTTGTGACTGCACGGAGTTGACCACTGTCTTTCCAGATAAGAACGATCATTCCTAAGACAAGCTATACGCTCGAGGGTGATTGTGAAACAAATGGTGTGTATAAGACAAAGCTACACAGAGGAACCTTTGAGAGACAAGTGACGCATGAACAAAAACAAACTTGTAAAGCTAAACTCTCCGGCTTCAATGAGAAAGACATGACGCACATGATGGAAGCGGAGGAACAAGTCAGGTTACGACTACTCCGAGGTTTGGTTGGGACATATCTGCACATTCTGCCATAACTTGAAGTATCCGTTTGTACGAGTCAGTCCTTTGCTTTACTCCCATTCCAGCTCGCTGATAGAGAGCAGCGTCGAGGCAGGATGGAATGCAGGGCATCTTCATATCTATTCTATTTCCTGGACGTCCGATGCAGTCCACGAGCCCACAAGCACCTTCTTGCTCGAAATATGCTCAAACCTTTCCTCGCCTACGGTAATTCAAAGCCCTTGGTTTGACTTCAGTTCAACAATTCCGGATTTCCGCTTTGGATTTCCTCATCCTTACTTCATGCCATAAGCAACCATCTACATACTTCTATCCGGCCACCTTGCACTCCACTCCATCTCTGCACTCCACTCCATCTCTACAACCCATTCCTTCTCCAATGGATTCCTACATCGTCACGCCATCTCCCGGCGAGATCGCCTTTGCCTCGGGACTCCTGCCCACCGGCAGCAGAATCAGGAGATCTTACGGGTGCATCACCGATGAAGCGCCCCTTGTCGAGGCCGATGGCTTCGTCGAATACGACATCCGAGCCGGAGGGCCCAATCTCCCAGATCTACCCTGCATCGAGGAGCCATTTCGACGCCAAGACCATCCCATCTATAATACACTGAACAAAGACGACCGGCCCAAGATAGCAGGCCGATTCATGGACTATTGTACTCAGCAGGGCTTCGAGACCCTCCGGTCAACCTTCCACGATCGGGTCTACTTCTACGCGGACGAACAGACTCCGACCCCTGTTTTACAACTTGTCATGGCGCGGAAAAACCCCTGCAATGGCAGCTGGATTGCCCTTGCGCGTTTGCTGCATATGCAGCTTGTTGAAGAGGGCCTCGCTGACGTTGCTGTTGAGCTCGTTTATGATGGCTCTGTTAGTGGACTCCGTGTTTATTCGCCGCTTGTGACAGACGGCATTCATGCGGTCTGGGAAGCGCTGGTTGGGACGGTCATCCAGGAAGTTGATCTGAATGGTGTTTGCTCAATGGGGTATTATCGACTGGGTAATGGTCCTTTGCCTCACTTCAATGATGGTGACAAGAATGCTCCGTTGGTTCTTCTGGTCGGAGTGAGTCCCTTTGTAGAAAGAGACTGGAAAGCCTTTCGAGACACCATGGTCCATATTCTTGAACGATATCGTCTCGACGACGTCAGTGTGTTGGTACGGAAAGACATGAGTGTTGGTGCAAAACCCGCCAATCTGGCGAAATTCACTGATTATCGATGGGGCTTCGATCAGTATTTGGGTCTTGGGAATAGTGTCAGTCACTGCACGCGGGCAGATGGTGATGGGAAGTTGGGCTTGTGGGTTGAGTTGCTAGATTCACAAGGCGGGCAATGGCTACCGCTAGTTCTGACCTGTGCGCACTGTGTTCTTCCGGGGGAGGACTGCCATTTGGTCGAGGATACAGGTAAGTGTCGTCTCGACGTCTCTTGGTGATGGCTGGGTGACAGGTGTTAATATACTGGCAGCATCGCATACCAGTGAGGATACATGCCTTTCTTCTGTGGAGGTGATGCAACCGACACCTACTATTGTCAACTCGCCAGGCAACGAACATGTGAAGACTCAGATCGCGAGGTTGGAGAAGGAGATATCCGAGAAAGAACGTGAGTTGTTACGGATGGACATGGTCCAGGGCCAGGAGGTATCCATCAATGCACGATGTCACGCAATCGAGTACGCGACCAAGAGGCATGCCGAACTCACGAACGCGATAAACCAAAATCGGCTCCAATTCGGCAAAGTATTTGCTATGTCTGGTATGGGCAAGCGTGAACAGACAAGCAACCCTCGCAAACGCTCCACAATGAACTGGGCTCTCATTCAACCAAATTGGGATCGCTCTTTCAGTCAAAACATGGTAAGCATATAGCTGAAACGCAATAGTCACTAGGGTAGTACTAACCGGTGGCCCAGGAGAAGGATTTTGGATTCTACCCTGGATTTTCCCTCTGTCCTGTGCTGCCTGCGCTGGACCACCCCTTGACACGACAGCTTTCCTTCATGTACAGGGACTCTCATACCGTCGGCATGTATGCGGGGCAGCAGAGTGTACGGTTCGAGACTCGTGTCGTGAATGGACAGAAAGAGCTTGTCACAAAATGGGAGCATACTATGGTTACAGGACGACAATTGTCCGACCACGCTGCCTTCAGGCAGGACTCGGGGTCCGTAGTCTATACGAGTGGTAACCTCATCGTCGGTATGATCTTTGCAAGCTCGGATTATGGCGATATATCCTATTTCACCAGTGTGGAGGATCTGTTACAGGATATCAAGGACGCGACCGGAGCAAGGGCGATTCGCATGATGAGAGATTATGGAGACGCCGAACTTGTATTGCGGCGGTAGACTGGAGTACCTTATGATTGCTAAGATGATGGCGGATGTTTTGGTAGGAGTCCTTAGTCGTGACTATTATGAGCACTATCTCGCACGGGAGGGTACGACTACCAATCCATTAATATTAATCTGACAAATCCAGGAAAACTCTGCATTTCAGGAGTATATATTGTTGACGTATCAGCTATGCTCGCGAATCCGTACGAATATTTATATTTCCTGGTTCGGGAGTCTCAATATCTCAGTAGTATGTTACTGCAGTGAGACAGTCATTTACTGAAGAGAGTATACACGGATCCGAAGAGTATCGACACGGTTAAATTTCAACTTGGCTACGGAGACTACGGGCAATATCGAGTACAAAAGGAAAGAGGTCATTCTGCACATTTTACAGAGCAATAATATGTACCTTGACCATCAGCTTAAACATTAGCTCTACTTTTGTGTCAAGACCTGGCGTGGCTCCCTCGCCATCTACAGACTGTATGTAGTCTACCCCAACAGCCCGTCGATGAACTATCAAGGGACGTGTTTATCAGAGCAGTCTTGTCCATCAGTCTAGATAAACATCTGGTCGAAACCAATCACCTTCCACTCGCCGGTCTCGGTATTCAACGTCAGGTTGGTATGGTGAACATCCCCCTCCTGAATGAAACCCGCTTCAACGACTCCACCGGCCACCGGACGAGCCAAGTGGCTGTCACCATGCTTGACGGTAAAGTTAGCCAAGGGGATTTCCCAGGCATTGCGAGTAGCAACACTCGGGCAGCCTGAGACACAGGTTAGCATCACAAAGAAAAGAGAGACACAAAATCGGCAAAGGCAAGTGACTCACCGAAGAACTTCGCCTCAGCCTCATCCCGACGCAAGTGCAACTCATAATACCCCCGGTAGTATCCCTCCGTCCAGAGCAACTCCTTGTTCTCCTTGTATCCGGCCGCTCTGCGCTCGGCACTGTCGATTGTGCCGCCGAAACCAGTGCTGCTGACTGCCGTACCGGCAAACTCGACACCGATGGATCCAGCACCAGTCGCCTCATCATAGTCGCGCTCGCCGATCCAAGCAAGGTCACTCACCCAGTTGACGTGAGTGTCACCCGCAATCATGATGTTGTTTCCGATCTCGTTGTCGAACAAATGCTTAAGAGTACGGTTCTGGTGCGCGCGGTATCCATCCCAGCTGTCGAGACTGAAGCTGACGGTGCCATCCTCAGCGTTGGTAGTTTCTACACGGGTGAAGCGCAGCTGGTTGCCGACAACACGCCACTTGGTGCCTCGCTTAGCGGATTCGGACATCTGGCGATAGAACCAGTTCTCCTGACGGGCGCCCATGAGGGAGCGGCCGGCATCGTTGTGGATCATCTTGATGTAGTCTTTGTTGTCACCTGAGATTCCATCAGCAATAAATAGATTGGATGAAGGCAAGGGTCTCTTTTACCAATGTCAGTGATGCTGCGGTCATAGTTGCGAGTATCGAGCATGACGAGGTCAAGCAGATCACCCATCTCGAAGGAGCGCCAGATGCGCAGTCCATCGTCCATATCCACCTGGCTATGAAAAGGTTACTTGAGGATTCATGTATGGAGGAAACAGGACAGCGTACCGGAGAGGCATCCATTCAAAGTAAGCTCGTACAGCGTTCATCTTGCGCTGATCAACACTGATCTCTGGGCCGTAGTTGAGGAAGGAATCTTCGGTGTTGCGGAGACCACTGAAACCATCACGATAGCCGTTGTTCGCAATTTCTATGAAAGTGGTGTTAATTCTGCATCATCATGGATGATACGTCCATCTTACCATGATCATCCCACACGTTGATCCAGGGGAAGTTTTGATGCGAGGCGACTAGATCTTCGTCGGTACGGTACTATGTAATGTCAGATGGGTACTTGGCCTGTTGTTCATCGGGGAATAGAAAGGTGTACCTGGCTCAAGCGAGTACGGTAGTCGTACAGCGTGAAAATTTCACGGGGGGGCTGAACCGCACGCTCATCCACTCCGGGGGTCCCAGACTTGTATTCGTAGATGTAGTCACCGAGGTGGACCTAATGATATCAGACGCTGTGTTGATATTGGACAGCATCTTGAACAAATACTCACCACGTAATCGACATTGTCCTTGCGAGCGACATTTCCATAGGCATTGAAGTATCCGTTGGCTAATGTATGTTAGATATGCGCTTGAGCCAGAGGCGATGCAACATACGGTAGTTGCTGCAGGAGTGTACGGCCAATTTAACCTCACGGGTACGGCCCTTGGGGGCAGTCTTAGTCCGTCCCAGCGGACTGGTGTTTCGCGACCCACAGACATTGAATTGATACCAGTAGGTAGTGAAGGGCCTGAGACCGTCCGCTTCTACCTAATCACGATGGCAAATTTGTTAGGAGATAATACTCAGTCTTACGGTGGGTGGATATAGTAACATGCCTTGACAGTATAGTCGATATCACTGCTGGTGTAGGTGCGACCCTTGCTGACAACCCTTCTCGCTCTCTTATCAGAATACACACGGTAATCCACACAAATCGGGTGAGCTGAAGCCTTAACGTAGCGCTCCGTCTCATGGTTGTAGAGAGGGACATCACCGGAGACGGTAACGTTGGAGTCATCGGCCTCCATAGAAGGGGCAATGCGGGTCCAGAGAATCACACTATGGGGGTAGGGATCGCCAGAGGCCACGCTGTGGGTGAACTTGAGCTCAGACGGGTGGAAGGCAGCTTCATCACGCTTGGTGAGACTGCGACGTTCGACCACGTCCAGGTCAATGCCCATGCGTGCATGGTTGATGGACGGACTGCGGTAGTTCAAGTTGCTGTGGTAGCTAGCCACTGCCCCGGAGGACAAAGCCAGCAGCGAAAGGAGCGCGCTCGCATACACCATGATTCAATGTTGAGGTCGAGTCAATGGTGGATAGGATTGTCCTCTTCTCTAGATAGCCATGCTCCTTCCCCAAGTCGGCCAAGATGGCGTACTTATACTTTTCAGGGATGATGATTGTACTGTCATTGAGCACCTCTTCCCATCTGATGACGCGAGTCATTGGATCTTCTATGCTCCAACATAAGCCAATTACATATGCACCATTACACACATGTTGGAAAGATGAGGGTCCTGCCGTATGGGGCGGAGAATTCCGCCCTTCCAAGGGCATCTCTTGCAATGAAGGGGCATCCAGGAATCCTGGCAGCCGGTATCACGAAGCCAAGAGTCGGTTGGATGAAATGACCCGGCATAGTGAGCGGGATTGATGGCGACTGCATAGAGGGCGAGGGCGGGGCAAGAAGTGCATCTTGACTTATACAGTAGGGATCGAAGCCTTGATGCCTCGTGCCAGCAGAATCCCGCTTGATTGGCGCCCAGGAAGTCTTGATTCCGCCGTGCTGCTTGGCAGGGACTTCTTGGCGTCGCTCCGATGCTGTCATTTTGCACGACATCAACCCTCTTCAGTGGAGTGGTCTGCTTGGCATTGCGCCGCCGGGACAGGCGTGATATGCCGTTTCGGCTAGAAGACTAGTAACGTCGTGTCTACACCCATGGTCTGTTCATAGGGCATCCTATTGGCTGTATCCTACTTCCATGGACGCGAAACAGTCACTATACTCTGCAGATAGGCAATCTACACGGTCTTGGTTGATTAATCTCGTGCCGCTCCCCGCACCCCTCAGGCTTTGGCTGATGCCAATTACGGGGCGTTTAGCTGTAATTGTGCTTTGATGATTCTGTCTGTCTATAGTACCCTCTACGTCGGTGTACATCCCGTCTTCATGCCCGACATGGCCAATCCGTTTGGGTGGTCATGAAGGTGTTGATGAAAGACAACTTCTTTTCCGGATGGATTCTTTCAAGCTCATAATCACTCATCAATGTGACCGCTATCTTGTTGATCTCGAAATGCGCTCGGGTTTGTCCTAGGCATTAGTTGTATGCAGCTGCTCACTGAAGCAGTCAATTTCCTTGGCTCTCTCTTCATCTAAACACCTTTTAGGGTTGGAAGAGTTGCTATCGGGGCCGAATACGTCGGAGTTCTGATGAATTACCCGGGGGTTCACGCTCAGAATTGTCTAGGCCGGTCAATGATTGCCTATTTACTCTGGCGATGATGGTAAAAGAAATGACGCCTTAGCAAAGAAATGGTTGCGCATGACCAAGCCACCCTTGGGAGCGAGCTGGGAGAGAATTGTGCCAATGGGGAGGTGGCATTGATATGTTTCTTTGATCTGTAGAACACTCCGTTAGCGAATTGTGACAATCGCCTCTGGCACAGACTTACACAAGTTTAAAGGTATGGCAGATTCTGTACAGGAGGTAGCTCTTCTCCTTTCTGAGCGGCGTCAATTTGCTCGCGCAAACGATCGAGATACTGCGGATTCTGAAGGAGACAGTAAAACAGCGTCTGTAGAACTGCGCTGACTGTTTCAGCGCCAGTACCAACATTGGTCGCAGCAGCGGGGAACACATCTCTTTCCGACATACGATCGGGATGCCTGTTGCGTAAACAAAGCCACCGCTGCATCACATCATTTCAGGCTTCAGGGTTTTTCTTGCGAACTTGGATCGCCGCCTTACAGGTATGAATATTGTTCGATGAAACAACTCGACAGATCTAAATAAGCTATTCTCCCCCTTACACCAAATGCGTACTATTCACCGGCCAGCCGTTGATCAATGTATAAGCATCCACCGGCGTTGACCCCGACAATGGATCATAATGTACACGTTCACCGCAGACTTTCTCCCCATAGATCACCACACACTGACCATTCAACAGGCCGGCGACTTGCATGCCCGCCTCACGGCCTTCAAACCACGCGCCCTGCAAGAACCCAAAATACGATGCGCTCATCGCCTCACCTGCAAACCACACCCGGTCGACGTTCGCACGCAGGTTCTGGTGCATCTCGAGCGTAGTTCCAGCCGGCCAATTGGAGTAACTCCCATACGCCCACGGCTCGAACGACCAGCGCGGATACTTGATGGCGATGGGGTCGGGGATTTTCTTGTCCGGGAACATTTGCCGGAGGACTTCCATGACCTCTTCTTGAGTTTCTTCGTCGGTCTGGTGCTCGACCCGGTAGGCTTGGTCCTGCACGACCGTGACGAAGATGACGTTAGAGCCGGGGAAGAAGCCCTCGGTAGAGAGGGATTGCCAGACGGGGTAGTATCCGCGAGTCGTGGGCGAGGCGTACAGGAAGAACTGCTTATCTTCGGGCCAGAAGGTCTCGTTGAATTGCAGGAAGATCTTGGTGTAGGTGCCCATATTGAACTTTTCGATCGCGGTGCGTTTCCACAGCGGCAACTTTGGCTGCCAGGCTACGGCGTCACTTTGCAATACGCCGAGGGAGAATGTGCAGATGGCGTAGGCAGCGCGGACGCAGTCGCCATCTTTGGTGTGGATAGTTACTCCGTTTTTAGAGTACTCGACCCGAGTGACTTGCGTGTTGAGACGCACTTGGGAGTCTTTCAGGAACGTGTGGGCTTCTTCGGTAACAATGATGCTGAAGCCGCGTTGGTCGATAGACAGATTGTTTTTTGGTCCGAATTGGTTGAAGGTGAGGTTTTCCCCAGCCATGCCGAAGATGAACGAGCTGGTTTCGGGGGTCCAGGCATCTTCCCAGTCTGTTCAATATGCTGTTAGTGTGGGGCTTCTATAGCTGTCGTTGCTGATCTGTTCATACCCCAGTTCCACCATTCCACGGCTTGCGCTTTCATGTCGTCCTTCTTCGGTCGCCAACCGGCCAGAGCAAAGCCTGTTCGCGCGGTCTGGTCTTGGAGGTTCTGGACAAGCAATCGGCCGGCCTCTTGGGTGGCCTCTTGGGCCATCTTGCTGTAGTCATCCAGCAGGTATTGGTAGTCGACGTAACCGGTCTCATCGTATGTCAAGATAGAACTGTAGTCAGAGTATGTGTTCTTGACGCCGTGTTTTTGCGCCTATCACGGTCAGTATTCTCCCTTAACGCCTTCATTAGTGTATGGGAGCTTACTAGATGCCAGATGGGATTTTCTTTGGGGGTTAGCCGATTGTTTCCTTCGTCCAGTGGGGGAACCATCTACCTGTTATATTTGAGCCGATTCCTTGGATCTGTCCTCATTAGTGACGCTTCCAAAATCCATGTCAAAAGACAAAAGTACCCAGTTTGCTCCAAATTCTATCGTGAAAGGATCTCCGTTTTGATCTTTGCCAAAATCTGTATGCCACATGCGACCGCCCAAAGTGTCACGATACTCCAGAATGAGAAAATCCGTAATGGAGGCATTCGTCAGAGCTTGCTGTCCAAATCAGTACATCTTCATCCAACAATTCAGGACGTCCACCAGATATGTCACATACCGCAGCAGTGACTCCGGCCAATCCACCGCCCCTGGACCTGTCAGATATCCGCCTCCAGCAAAGACAAGGGGTTCGCAGAACCTACAAGACGGCCACTGTCGTTTCGGTAGTCGTTCTGCAGGTCGGATCACTGGCTCGAGCCTGTGCAACGTACGCAGAGGCTGTTTGAAAGGCGCCTGTCGCCAGCAGGGCTCTGAAAAAGACAGCGGCGCGCATAGTCTTCGGGGTCCAACACGGCAACTACTGCGCAACAAAGACCGGACGGGATCAACCCGTCCTTTATGAGCGCGTGGGGGGCACATGTCGGGTAGATAAAGCAGTACAGCAGAGTGGAAAAAAGCAAAGTGCAATCATCGGCCGGTGGTGATGATTGGCTTGGGGGGGATCGTCCAGGTGTGAGATCAAACGGGGCTTGTGATCGATGGGGCGTGCTTGGCTGTCGAATCGGCGCCCTGCCAACACTTCAGAAATGAACCGGAGGTAGCCGTGGGACTCATATCACCACCAGATGGGTAAGTCCAGGCGGCTGATTTTAGTGCTGGTGGTGGGGAGAGGGTGGAATCTGACGATAGCGTCCTTGCATCGGTTCGGCCCACTCTGAGTCGCACTCTGGAAGCATGTGGGATGCACTGTTACCTCTTGATACGGATGATATCCTCTGATGAGAGTCTTTCAATGACGATCGAATATGCGTTTTCACGTATGGAGTTCCTGGACATGCTTCCCCGCACGCGCGCTAGGGCTGGACATTCCCTATCTATCTTGGTGTTATTGATAGCTGCAGGTCTAGGGGATAGCAACGATGCCATACCTTATCATACCAGGGGTAGACATTGCCAGTGGAGCTTCTCCGTCGTACAGACCTCTGTGAACCTCTGTCATGTTCTATACTTTGTGGATCACTTGAATCGCGGACGAGCAGCACAACCATCCCGAGGACGATGCCCAGGTGGCTCGATGGGCCACAAGTCCAAATTGCAACGTGATTTCTCTTTTTTGAGATGGTAAGGGATGGGACAGTCAGACCTGGCCTGATAGGAATGCCTGTTTGGGTCAATGTTGGGCTTGGCATCTGCTGTGTTGAATGTATGCTTCTTTCTGGCAGGTTGGCAGCCTCCGCTCACACTGAGCTGTCGCATACCGCGCCATCTGCAAGCTTATTAATCAGGTTGACATCAACTAGAAGCACTAGCGTGATATAGGGTGTTTCTTATCAATCGGCTTGCCTCCTGCAATACCTTTTAGTTGTTAATGTTGATGGAGCCAGGCTTCGTCACGATGGGGGTCTGCACTCTGTGCAGCGCTACATCCCTGGCAAAGTTACTTCCAATACTCGACGTGAGTACGGAATATTTTCTCACTTTGTGACAATGCAGGTCTTTCCAGAGGCGGTTCTCACGACTTAACAGTGCAGAGGTCGAAATCGTTCGGTGCCTGGTACATCCTCTGTTGTCCCCCTTGCGTGGCTGAATTGTTGGCAACGATATGTAGAAGAGCTGGTGAGTGACACTGCCAACGTAGTCTATCATCCGACTAATGAGCTACTCGTATATTGACTCGGTGGGGACCGATTCTTTTGTGGGTGATGGATCAACGTAGCCGGACGGTCAGGTTTAGCACCGCATGTCGATATTGAGATGGGATTCATCCGATCAGGTAGATCGCTGTCGTCGGTGCCTACGACCATGTGACATAGTCAGCCTATTGCTGGGATTGCTTTTGCTGTGTACCCTGGGAAATGCTCTTATCTTCCATCCATATGAAGTAGTGGGGTGCTGTTTGCCGACATGGTAGTAGCGATAGCAGTAGTCTCTCGTTTAAGTGGCATCTACCTTCTCAGCATTTGTGGTAGATGTGTTTGAGAACTCGGTTTGTCGGTGATATTCCGCGCAGCCTGTTGATTCTGATCGATAGATTCTGTCTCACGATGGGTACTCGCTTTGTCTATCGGCGGTTCTGCTCCACTTTCTATCACAGTACTTGCCTGTGCATCTCTCTACTGTAACTCCGTATAGTGAGGGTCATTCAAATATATCGTGCCATGACTATCAAGGTAGCAGGATAGCGAGGCTACTGTATCGTGGTATTCACGATTATCATGATCATCGACGTGGACGGACAGAAGAACTTGACGAAGCTCAAAAGCCAAAATTTCAAGTGATAATTGACTGATCACGGAAGAGAAGGCTATCATTATGCTTCCATAGATTAAAAACATGCTAAGCCTCAACTCCAGAACACCGTTAACGAATCATGCGATCGTAAGTCATGATGTAGATGCAATGCGGGCGAGTGTGGCGAATATGGCATCACTACGCTTCATACCGATTCAGCGCTCGCTCAAGATCCTGGACTGTTTCCTTGTCTCCATATGCATCCATGAGCTCTTGATTCTTTCTCAGTCGCTCTTCCTCGGTAGGATCGAAGGGAAGTCTTTGTGGGGATGCAGTTTTTAAGTAGTTGGCCACGCCGAAACCTGTTAAGTTTTATTAGACCTTGTGCGACACTTTGATGAGGAGGGTAGGCTGTACCCATAGCAATCACTGCCATTGTAGGAAGATACCTGAGATTGTCAGTATTGGATTGTGGCGATAATCGGGTGGAAGAATCAATAGGTACCATTTTCCGATGCTTCCTTTGGGGACTTTGGGAGCAGTGCCCGGCTTGAAAAATGGGCGCTGAGGAGGCGACGGCGAAGCAGACAAGTTCATTTCGAAGATACTCAATATATGCTCATTTCAATGTTGTGGAATAATGAAGGATTGAGGTACCTTGCTTAAGTATCTGGGGATCCTGGGGGCGGTTCCATAATGACATGGTGGTGTGGGGTAGTTGAGTGGCGTGGTTAGTGAATCGTATGATGATCATCTGCACTCACTACCCAAGCGACTGCATTTCGAAAGTGGGATTTCCATCGTTAATTGATTGAAACAATGTGGCATGTCCATGGATCGTCATCGCTCAGTTCCGTGTCTTCCTGACGTGTACGACCGTGTACATGGTCAGTCTCTGTACATGACGTATCCGCAGCACAACAGCGCCACACTACGGAGTACATGATCGATACATCAATCAACTTGAATTTCTCTAGAGAAATTTACTTTCAAAGCAAGCAATTTCTCCGCCCGAGTTAGTGGCCCAGGTTCTGAGGCGCGGGAGCAGCCGGTCCCTCCGGCGTCACATATGCCTATGCGGTCAGTCAGATTGAGGCCATCAATCATTCAATCCAGCAACGAAACGTACCTTGGTCATTCCACCATCCACGACGAAATCACTGCCATTGACGAAGCTGCTCTCGTCACTCGCCAAGAACACCACCGCGTGAGCCTGCTCTATAGCCTCGCCGAAGCGTCCGGTCGGAAAGTGGACCTCACGGCGGAACCGCTTCGGCTGGTCATCGCCGAGCCAGTCTTGCAGGAGCGGAGTGCTACCATCACAGCTTAGTCTATATCCACTTGGCTCACTAAAACCGCGGGGCAGATAGAAAAAATACGTACTTCAACGGCGCCGGACACAACGCGTTGAAGCGGAATCCCTCGCGCGCATGCACAATCGCCAACTCGCGCGTCATCGCCAACACCGCACCTTTGCTTGCTGTATACGCCAGCTGTGGCGTGGCACTGCCCACCAGCGCAACCACACTCGCTGTATTGATAATACTGCCATTGGATTTGTGATGGCGTCGTAGACTCAGCACCGCGTGCTTGCAGCCAAACCAGACCCCCTTGACATTGATGTTCTGCGTCAGGTCCCAGATCTTCTCGGGTGTATCAACGGCGTCGGCGTCGTCGGTATGCATGATCCCTGCATTGTTGAAGATCACGTCTGTGCCGCCCCAGCTATCCTGTGACTCGACCATCGCCCGCACGTCGGCTTCTTTTGAGACGTCGCATTGTATGATTTCGACGCGGGGAGCGGTCGGGACGATCTCACGGAGTTTCAGGAGGGCTTTTTCCAGGGCCGGGCGGGAGATGTCGGCCATGAGGATGTTGGCACCTTCGCGGGCGAAAAGGATGCTGGTTTCGAGGCCGATTCCTCTGTTTTTGTTAGTGATCGGTTTCTCCAAGTTTATATATATATGGAGTGGGGTATGGAGTGCAAGACATACCCAGCTGCACCTGTGATGATGGTATTCTTGCCCTGAAGGCGACCTCTTGCATCTTGCATGCTGTCGCGTACGGCCTCGGGTAATTTTGGACGATTCCAGTTGAAGAGTATCTGAAACTGGGGGAGCTGTGGTGAACCGGGGATGGAGCGTGGGGTATCAGTCGGGATGATGTCATGGGAAATGTACCCAAGGGACTACTGGAGTGGCTTCAATGCTGGTGGTCCATTGGACGTGTGATGATAAGCGAAGCTGAGTATCTTAAGCGGATTTGCGCAGGGAGAGAAAACAGGTTTCAGTCCAAAGATCACGGTGAAGGTATACAAAGTCACGCGTGATGCTTATCTAAGGCTTATCTTATCGATTGTTTGGTCTTCCCCAGACAGACTGACTCTCATTATCCCCTACATCTCCTCCAGCGCAAACAAATCTATCCTTTCATACGGTTTCGGTACATCATGTCATCCTCATCGAGTCCATCTGAGCCTATGAAGGTCACCCTCGACAACGTGGCCTCTGTCCTTCAGCACGACACCCGCGTCAAACTGGCGGGCGTGGACGTCGACGGCATGCTCCGCGGCAAGTTAGTCTCTAAGAAGAAGTTCCTTTCTGTCGTCGCGGAAGGGTTTGGATTCTGCTCTGTGATTTTTGGCTGGGATATGCACGATAAGACATATTTTAGGGAGCTCGCCATCAGCAACAGGGAAAATGGGTATCGCGATATTGTCGCCGTGCCAGACCTCTCCAGCTTCCGTCGCATCCCCTGGGAGAATGACATTCCGTTCTTCCTCGTCAGCTTCTTCGACCCCGATACTATGGACCCGTTGTGTGCGTGCCCACGGGGGTTGTTGAATACGGCTGTGACCAAGGCTGAAGACGCCGGATATCGCGCCATGGCGGGGGGTATGATGCCGTTATCTTTCTTTGTGTCGCATACATTCAAATAGCGAGGACGGGCTTTGGACTGACATGTACAGCGGAGTATGAGTTCTACCACTTCCGTGTGCCAGAGGATTATTCCAAGCCTGAACAGAGTGCCTCTCGGACCGCTGCGTTTCTCAAGGATAACCCTATCGAGTCGTTGCCATCCTTGACGGAAGGGATGTTCGGATACAGCCTCACCCGGCCGACGCATAACCAGGATTATTACTATGGGGTGTTTGACGCATGCGAACAGTTTAACTGTGAGATCGAGGGGTGGCACACCGAAAGCGGACCGGGGGTCTTCGAGGCAGTGAGTAGGATCATTCGTTGCGAGGGGGGGACAGGCAAAAGGCTAATACAGGGGATTACGTTGATAGGCGTTGCAATTCGGCGAGGCCAAAGAAATGGCCGATAAAGCCGGACTATTCAAGTAAGTAGCGGGACCTACATGACCAGGGGATCGGAAATGACTCCGGCTAGATACGTTGTCAAATCCATGGGCACCAAACACGGCATCACCCCGACCTTTATGGCAAAACCCCGCGAAGGACTCCCCGGAAACAGTGGACATATGCATATCTCGCTGGTGACAGAATATGGACGTAATGCCTTCCTGCGTGATACCCCAGATCCAGCCCCGGCGTACCCTGATGTGGCGCATCTATCCGATCTGGGCCGTCACTTTCTCGCGGGAATCCTCACTGGGTTGCCGGACGTGATGCCGATGTTCGCGCCGACGGTCAACTCCTACAAACGACTGGTCGAGAACTTCTGGGCGCCTGTGACGGTATCATGGGGGTTGGAGCATCGCGCCGCGTCGATTCGGGTGATCAGCCCGCCAACCGCCACCCCCAAGGCCACACGGCTGGAGATCCGGGTCCCCGGGGCCGATGCGAATCCACACTACGTTCTCGCAGCGATGATTGCGCTGGGATGGCGTGGGGTTGAGAAACGTTTAACCATCCCCGTGCCACCGCTCTCTCAGGGAGAGGAGATGGGCGGGACGAGTGATCGCGGGGTGCGGCTGGCCAAGTCACTCAAGGAGGCGACTGCAAGGTTCCTGGCGGTGGACAGTGTCGCACGGGAGGTGTTTGGCGATGCGTTTGTAGACCATTTTGGGGGGACCCGGGAGCACGAAGTGCGCCTGTGGGAAGAAGCGGTTACTGATTGGTACGTCTGGCGGCGATGATGTGCGGCGCCAGGGTTTGATGCTGACGGTGCTGCAGGGAGGTGCGACGGTATATTGAGACGGTCTAGCCGGGGAAGCTCCTGACCAGAACAGGGCCATCGGGTGGCAATTAGGTCAGAGACATGGCGGGTGTCCGTGACCTCCCGATGGGCCAGATATGGTCGGGAGAGCGTCGGGAAATGGTTGGCAGAAGGTTCAGCTGTAGCGTTCACATGTCGCGTTCACATGCCAGGGACGACGGTGGTTCCCATTCTATCTGGAATGATTTGTTTGCGCTGGTTCTTGACGGTTGATGGGGTTCTGATCGGGCTGCTCATTAGACATAAGCTATCTCTGTTGATGCGTCCAGGCTCTTGCGCCTTTCCACGAGAGAGAGACACAGAGAGAACCCAATGCGACAGGCCTGGATGGATGTTTGCCGTTGACCACCTCGGGCGAAATCGGCGGGCAGCCTGAGGCCCCGATAAGGCGCCGATAACTTTCTGCGGGATGAGCCGCGGTTGTCGTCCGCCACTGAAAGTTCCCTCACGGGCGGATGGGCGGGGAGTAGCTTTCCACCATCCGAGGTAAATCCCTCGCGGTTGATACCGTCCTCGATACCCCAGGTCGTCCCAGCGCCGCTCGTCTGCGGCAGGCTCTGTTCCGCCCGCCCTTCCGGCAGCGCTGCCCTTATATACAGCGCCGTCAACTCTGCGCGGGGCGACGGTGAATAATGCCAACAGTCATCTAATCGTGCCGCGCCGATACGATCGGTAGCCGCCGTTCGCCGTAGCGAACCGCCGCTGAGTCAGCCAGCGCGGGGCAGTCGGCCGAAAGGGCCGTCACGGCGTGACCGGTAAGATTACGGGTTTCCCGCGGCCAAGTCACGGGAGCTCCGCTACCCTAGGCCCTGCCCTTCCTAATGCAGTAACATCCGCTCATCCTCTCCGACGACATCTGCCCAGCAAGCTTCATGACTGGCTCCGGTAGCTCTGTTGCTCCATCCTTCCCCGTTGCGCCGGCAGTGGCTCTTTGCTGCGGTATCGCTCTTACGCAGACCCGTTCCAGACTGCTTGGGCTGTTCCCTGCCTATCAGGACGCGCGGGTGCTCCCATGGGCCGCGGTTGTCCTGGCGGTTCTGACGTAGGGTCTGCGCGCGGTGGTCCCGACTTCCTCCAGCAATGACCTATATATTATCGACCTGCCTCGGGTGACAGAGTCTGGAAATTTTCTGCTTGATTGTTCCGTGCGCTTTGTGTCGGATTGATTCTCGTGTCGGACCCAACGTGTATACCTCGCCATCTATCTTATCCGGGATAAGATAGTCGACTTTTCAAAAAAAGAAAAAAGAAACAAAACCACCACCGCCACCATGAGCCAGATCGACGTCCAGCTCAAGGATGTCAACATCCTGGGCGCCATCCCCAATGATGCCCGCAAGATCCTCACCAAGGAAGCCTGTGCCTTCCTGGCCATCCTCCACCGTTCCTTCAACCCGACCCGCAAGGCCCTCCTCCAGCGCCGGATCGACCGCCAGGCTGAGATCGATAAGGGCCACCTGCCCGATTTCCTCCCGGAGACCAAGCACATCCGTGAGAACGATGCCTGGAAGGGTGCGCCCCCGGCCCCGGGTCTCGTCGACCGCCGTGTTGAGATTACCGGTCCCACCGACCGCAAGATGGTGATCAACGCCCTCAACTCCGATGTGTGGACTTACATGGCCGATTTCGAAGGTATGCCACAGGTTCACGTGATTGATCTATGGAAGGTCGCAGGATGATGCTAATTGCGACTAGACTCCAGCGCCCCGACCTGGGAGAACATGATCAACGGTCAGGTCAACCTGTACGATGCCATCCGTCGTCAGGTCGACTTCAAGCAGGGCAACAAGGAGTACAAGCTGCGGACGGACCGCGTGCTGCCCACGCTGATCGCCCGTGCCCGTGGCTGGCACCTCGATGAGAAGCACTTCACCGTCAACGGGGAGCCCATCTCCGGCAGTCTGTTCGACTTTGGTCTGTACTTCTTCCACAACGCCAAGGAGCTCGTCGCCCGTGGCTTCGGCCCGTACTTCTACCTCCCCAAGATGGAGAGCCACCGCGAGGCCCGTCTCTGGAACGACGTGTTCAACCTCGCCCAGGACTACATCGGCATGCCCCGCGGCACCATCCGTGGTACCGTCCTAATC
>RHLO01000967.1:0-24943 GCA_003719415.1 Aspergillus olivimuriae
GGGGGAGGAGAAGGAGGAGGAGGAGGATTGGTAGGTACTAATGTACTGGTATCATATGGTTTCACGTGGGTCGATGGTTGGTCCACGGTAGATAAACAGGAACAGGAACAACAAAAGCAAACCCTAAGCCCAAATTCCAAACCCGACCCTAACCCAAAAAACAAAGATAGAGATCAAGGAGTATCAAGGTAAACAGCCATCTCGTAAAAGCATCAGAAAAAAGGCAACGAAACTAAGACGACGCGCTTCTCATCGTGCTGCGGAAGTGGAGTGGAGCGGAGCGGAGCCACGCGGAGCTGAGCTGAGCTGAACCGGACGGAACTGAACTGGAGCGAGTGGGACGCGCACGAGGTCATCGGGGAAAGGTAGGGAAAATCGTGTCCAGCGCGATTGGTGGCAGGGTGACACTCGCGGCGCCGTTAGTTCTTGGAGCTGGTGTCGTGGCCCAAGTAGAGGAAGCCGCTGGGTAGCGACGAGACGCCCTCGCTGGCCTGGGAGGCGTTGGTGGCGGTGGAAGACTGGCTGCCGGAGCGTTCGCGGACGGGGGCAACGCCCTGCTTGGTCTCGTTGAGTTGGGGGGTTTCGCCGATGTCGATGGAGCGCGGACCCGACTGGATGGGCGCCAGGACGAGGAACTTGTGGGTGGGAGTGTAGGAGTACATGTTTGTTGGTGTTTGTTGGAGGAGTGGAGGAGATCAGCTTGGATAGAGAGATAGATGGGAGAGTGATGAAAGGTGCAGTGGATGCGAAAGTCTGGGTCTCTGGAGGGTTTGGTGGGAAGGATGAATGCTTTGAAAAGGTCTTCTCGGACGGGATTCGGCTACCTATTTATACATGTGAAGGAGATAGCCAAGAGCCACCCTGAGGAAGAGGGGTCGTCAGGGTGTCTAGGATGAATCCGGGAAGCATGTCGATCAGGCTCTCCAGCGCCGATGCAGAACGGTAAGACATCCCATGTCCGTGGCGTGAACACGCCGCACTTCACATGTTTGGGGCGTATCCGCACGTCGGCAGAGCGGAGCCCAGGACGTCATTATTGGAAGATCCCCCTTCTTTGCATATCTTGGCTTCGACTGAGAAATGTGTAATACCCGAGAGCAAGCGGTGGAGTACGCAGTACGATGATAGTCCGCGAGATGATACATCATCTCTGCATGGAGACCTTCGCCAAGACCGGATGCTGAATTCCTGCATGTCTCCCCCTCGTTTCCTCCCTCCCTCCCGCCTGTCGACGGTCTCATCGAGGAGGGTGGTTGCGCAATGCACCCAGAAAGCCTGCGACACCTTGCACAGGCACTGGGAGCCGACGCGACCCGAGAGTTCAGCCTCGGGTGATCAGCAACTAGGGAACGGGCAGAGCCAAGAACGATTGAATGACCGGAATAGACCATGGGGGACCGCGTCTGGAACGGGGGTTTCGCGGGGATGGAAGGATGTACCTGGCCGGTGGAACTATCTGGGCTGGCATTCTTCTCCGTCGGCGGGCGTCCGCATGACCTCGTCCAGTATGCTGGTCTGCTTGGCGGGATTGTCCCTCAATGCAAGAAACCCCCTTTCTTCGGAGGAACATTCGAAACCTTGGGGGGAAGGCTGTTCCCCCAATTCTGAAAGGGGCAAAAGAACAACAGCGGAGACGATAAGCTCGACTTCCCCACCTTATCGGCTCGTCAGAGACCGGACGGAGACGGTGTAAATCGGAAGAACTGACCGGACATCGTTCTACCCGCGGTTGATGACGTCCCTTTCCGAGCCGTCTGGGGTAGTTGCGGGTGGCGACGGAGATGCCATCGACGTGGTTGTGGAGGGCGGCAGTCCTGGCATGCTGGTGATCGGTTTGTTCCCTTCTGCCCACTGATGCCATCCGGAGGAGTCTTTATGGCTTCCTGACTGGGGAGGGCCATTCTCGCTCGACGACCAGCAGGGACACAAAGCACAAAGAGAACCAGATCACAGGGCGAAACGACCAACTGCGCCGCCGCGCAGTTCAGCACAGTCACGTGCCTACCACATCGCGACGACATCGACCACCGTCCACCATCCCCATTCATGGATTCTCCCCGTCTTCCTCCCCTCCATCTCCCCCATGGGAGCCTGGACTCGTCCCCCCGCGGTGCCTGGGTCGTTCGCCCCAAGAAGCCAACGGCGGTTAAGGGGAAGTAGCACCCTCATTCTGCGGCCTATGATTTCGGCCGGATTTAGCGCCCCCAGTCGTCGCGCCGTATCGCTCGACCCTCCACCCTGTGGCGCGGATGCTCAGCGGCTGAAGACCGACGAGGAGCTCTGGTAGCCATAGAATTTCCGTCGTCTCCTCACCCGGGAGCGCCGCAAGTGCTGTGCCCACCGCCGACGTCCACTGTCACCCTCAGTTGAGTTGATGCCACCCCCCTCTTGCCCTTCTGGTCTGCCGGGTTGTGAAGGTGACTGGAAATCGATAGGCACAGATTGCTTTTCGCTGGCAAACCCTAAGTTAGCCGACTTTTCTGGCTCAATGTGTGCCCCCCCCAGATCACACCAACATGCCGGCCACATAGGGCTCTCACAAGGCGACATACACTGCACCCTCGCAGACACATGACGAGTGCGTCCTGTCGTCTCGCCGATTTCTGGCTGCAAAGGGAATGCCCCTGCATAAGGCCGATATATTAGCAAAAGAATCTGATGATTTTTTTTCTTTGGTTGTCGAAAAACAAAACACAAGACAAGAAAAAAAAAGGTCATACTTGCAGATATCACCAACTGCGTCAAGGATTCTTGCTCCACATACGACTCGATGAGCCGGAGACAAGGCACCCGGCCGGATCAATGTGACGAATGTTCGGCCCCTGCAGATTATATCTCCAACCTGACAATGAAAAGAGAAAAAGAAAATCCGAGGACGATGAAGCTCTTATGGCTGTTATGCCTTGGCTGATTCCTGGAGTCGGTGTCGTGTGGGACAACCAGATGCCGAGGACCTGCGGCATCCTCGTTTTGACCTGGCCACACCGTAGCCCCTGTCCCGAAATTCGCCAAGGGCACGAATGACAGTCCGAAGGAGAAAGCCTCGTGTAGGCACCGACCTCTGATATCGGCGGATGCCCGTTTAGTCTGGCTGGTGGCTCCCTGGCTCCCATTCCGTGGGGCTTTGGACGGTGGCCCGGCAAGAGAAATGCCTCTGATGGACGCGAGAGTCATCATTTTGGAGAGGGGAGGGTTTTCCTCCTCTTCCTCCTCCTCCTTCTCCTCCCCCCCTGCTGCGTGACATTTGTCAGATGCGCAATTTAGGGCAGTTCCTGATTGCGGCATGACCCCCGAACGGTGTGAACACTGTTGGCCGGCTACGTGAACTGATTTGATAACGCCATTTTCATTCCACCCTTTCACCTGCATATGTGACCAGAGTTACCTAGAATCCTGCCGCAGCGTCTTCAGGATGATGTCAAGGCTTCCCGTGATGCATCTGCGGGAGTCTAATGATCGAACGAACCTCGCGGATAACACGGACAGGGGCCGGCTCCGCCGATGACATTGCGCATCACCGCGAAGCATTCTCTATACTAGGTAAAGATGCTACCGTCTAGACACCCCTTCGGATTCGGAGGGACGCCACCTCTACAGATGATCCGCAGGACCGCCAATCCGGTCCCGTGTTGGGGAGGTCGAGTGCAGTAGTTCTGAGGACGAGATGACCCCCCAATTTGCGCGTCCGGGCGATGTGTTGGGGACGATGCCCGTTTACCCGTGTTGTAGACCGAGTCACCAACGTCGAGGACGCATTTCCATATGCTGGCCTCGGGCAGGGAGGGTTTGCGCAAAGACAGGATACAGAGAAGAGAGAACTGCATGCGTAGTTAGCTCCCACCGTGACTAACCTTCTTCTTCCTTCCGTTCTCCCTGTCAATCAATCGCCTTTATAATAATAATTATTATTTTGTCGAGAAATTATTTCCGCGTCCCCTTGGCCTTTCGGGCGTTGTCCATTTGCCCATTCTGTGTAGAAGGGGTGTTGTTGCGGCACAGTCATCCGCAGTGAGTTTTCTATCATTTTTGGGGATGCTCCCAGGGCCGAGAGTGTATTATTTAAAGTCCTCTGAACCCGTCGAGCATACGCAGAACATCATTATCACCACCACCGTCTTCTCTCTCACTCTCTTCTCCCTCGCCTTGTCAGCAACGTCTGCTCCAGAACCATCCTGATCGCTCCTCCCGAGGTCTTTCGCCTCTGCCCCAGAACCGAACCCTTTCGCCGCGTCGCGCACCGCATTCTGCCGGCTCCTCGCCTTTCATCCCGGGGACACAACCAATTGTCACCATGTGTTCACAGTACTTTTACAAATACGACTGCGGGTGCACCCACCCCGAGGGAGACGTCGTCTACTGCGCAAAACGGGGTAGCACCTCCTGCTCCGGTGTGAGACAGCAGGTCCGCCGACGAGACGGCTACAACTGTCCGGCACATGGTGGCTAAGGAACACCACACCCCCCTCCATGCTCAATGAACAAGTCGAATCGGTATGTGGAATGACGGAGGGGCGAGTCTTGCTTTACTCCACTCTGCTTCTTCTTCTTTTTCTTCTTCTCCTCCTCCTTCTTCCTCTTCATCTTCTCCTCCTGCTCTTCCGTTCTTGCCATTCGAAAGACAAAGAAACCACCCGGATCTAACAACTGTTGCAGGCAACGTGTACTTGGAGGATTATGATTGCTCGAGCGCTTTGTTACTTCTTTTGAGGGGGCGATCGCGTGCAGATAAAGATCGAGTTCGACCTGAAGCGTTTATTTTTGGAATTTGGTTTTGTTTTGTTTATTTATTGATCTATCACTTTCTGTGGTCGTTTGCACTTTTAAGTTGCGCATCTTGGCTGCCTCGATCCTTCGATCGATGTTTAATCGGGGTGGTTCAGCGCTTTAAAACAACCAGCTGGAAAGGAAGAAAGCGACAGAGAATAAGAAAAAGAAAAAGAAAAAAAAATATACATCATCATATATTTGTTCCCCATAATGAGTTTTGCGGGCATATGCATTGTTGTGTTTGAGTGGTTCTCCTCGTTTCTTTTTTTTTTTTTTCCTTTCGTTCTCCTGCGCTCCTCAACTTGGTTTGCGGGCTTTTGCAATGATCAAGTGAGCCCAAGAACCAAACAGAGCGTTTCTTTCGGTGGTATATGTTGGACAACAAGCTTTCGAGGAGATTGACTGGGTTAGAAATCCTACCATCCTTTCGTACATGAATTTTCTTTTGTCTTTTGTCTTTTTTCTTTTTCTTTTCTTTTTCTTTCGCTTCGAGTAGACGTTCCATTCGTTCGTTCCAACTTCCAAGCTTGTCAGACCGGACCATGTTCTGGAAAAAACCCTCTTCGCCCAGAAGGTTCTTTGGCCCTGCGCCGGATGGCTCGTCGGATATGTCCGATGCTTGTGTGATGCTCTGGACAGACAGAAACCGGTCGAGAAGGTTACACGGCATCTGAAGCTCTGCCGGATGAATTGGTTTCTACCTCTGTATGTATATGGATGGCTGGCTCGGGATTACGTCGAGCCTACGCTGTAGAGAGGTTAATCGGATGCCACGTTGGCGAATGGGGTAGAAAGAGAAGATGCTCGAGATGGTTCCATCCGGTTACAATGGCGTCCACCTGTTGGAGATTCCCGGGCATTCCTTGCAAGATGATATCTGTGTGTTAAGAGGCAGACGGAAAACCGAAGAATCCATCAGGAACCTGGTACATCGGATAAATCCATCGACTTACGAGGAATATGCGATAGCCGAAGTAGAAAGTTAAAAAAAAAAAGGTCAACGAAAAAAGAAATGAGAAACGCCAAGTAGGCTCGTGTATGCTGTCACAGTTCACGCCAGATTGTGGAGGGTAATTCTAGACGGGGAAGAAAGAGGGAGAAAAGGCAGACAAGACAAGAGGGACAGTGAACAGGGCGACTGGCGCGACCCGCTTCATTTTCAACGCTGATCGCGTTATCTCGTTTTCCTCCTCCCCTCCTTCCCTTTCCCCTCTCTCTCCCCCGCCTGGAGTAGTGGTGTGTGCGTGTGGGCTCGTCCCAATCGCTTATACAACCCTAGGAGGGGGTGCGAGGAGGGAAGAAGGAAAAAAAACGAACACAAAACTTTTTTTCTCTGGGAGGAGGGTCGCCGAGTCAACATGATTCGCAAGGTACGTCGACAGGTGCATTAGCACCGCAGACGACTCTCATCATCTGATTTTGACCGTCAAATCAGACAAAGAGGCAGCAGCACAGACACGGATTGCGAGGGGGGCGATCCTGGCACGCCGGGGCCAACGAGCTTGCGGCAAAGCCAGCGGTTCCGAGCCTGACTCAGTTAGTCAACGGTTTTGCGCGTAATGGATCCCGAGTGGCCAGGGAAAGGACCGCGTTAACTAGGTTCGGAAGAGAGGGGGGGGGAAACATTGGACCCTCTCGCACGCTGGGGAGGTGTCCGGTTTTCGGGGAGGGAACGCTGCGAATTCGTCCTCGTTGCCGGTTTATTTTTCTTTCGGCTGGCCCGGGAGGTCACTCGGGGAAATTCCACAGGGGCAGAGACTCGCAGAGCTTCGGGCTGTTGGGGGTGAGGCGAATGGAACTCAACCAGTCGACATGTGGCGTTTCTCCTCTGCGCCAAGAGGGTTATCACGGCGTTTGAAAGAGAAGGATGCGGAGAGACCGGTAGGAACCGCCGTGGTTAGGGCCCAGGAAGGGTGATTCAGGGTGATTCAGGGTGACAAATGAGAAAATGACAAGGTCAGACAAAGTGAGCTCTCAGCCTGGACTCCTGTTGTCGATCGAGCCCATGCATGGTATGTGATTCAGGCCAGATCCCACCCCAACCGTAGGACCAATGGTAAATCTTATCACAGCAGATGTGTTGGGTGCATCGTATCATGCGAATGGAACCGATGAACTTTAGCATTGGCTCGGCCAGGGGCACGCCAGCACCTCCGAGGGAGGTATGGCAGCTCCCAGGCAAAAATATCTCCCCCGCCTCTGCTCTGACACACAATGGCCAGCCATCGGGAGGCACACCGCTCGAGGAATTGTGCCGCAGAGTGCCGCAGCATAGTGCCATCCCTTAATATGGGTCGATGGGCCGGGAGAAACTGGTGAACCAGACTGCTGGGTCAGGAAACCTAAAGCGGTGTAAACGCCGCCCTGCATGGGCAAGGCGGCCCAAAGACAGCTCCCCCCGGCGAAACACAGACGAGAAACGTCGCGGGAGATGCGCCGAGAGCGCTGGGAGACGATATGGGACCGTTGAGGCCCGTGGACGAGGTGGTTTGGGGAAGATGCAGGTCGATGCAGCTGATGAGGTCGTTGCCCTGCACGTGACCCCTCGGGGCAGCAGTTCCTCCGCCGCCAGTCCGCAACCACCGTCATGGCCAATGCTTCCCGGTCCTCGCTGGCATCGGCTTTTCCTCGCCTAAAAGACGCAGTGGGCATTGCAAAACACTCACACGCCCTCCTCCGCACATGTAATGTCCATAGAAGTCGACTGGGAGACCGCCACCTCGGGTCCGGACGGGGAAGCCCTCGCGGAGCGCATCCGCTCCTTCATCCACGACAAGTTCCAGCAGGTACCGCTCCCTCGCTTCATCCGCTCCGTCCAGGTCCATTCCTTCGACTTTGGTACGATTGCCCCGGATCTCGAAATCAAGGACTTCTGCGAGCCCTTTGCCGATTTCTACGAGGAGGACGACGATGACGAAACGTCCGAGGTCTCAGAGGAGCTCGTCTCCGTCCACCCCGGTCCATGGCATCATAGGACGCATTCCGAACTGAACGAGCCGCCATTCCGGGAGGACATGCCGATCAATCATCCTCTCCGGGATCCCTTTAATGAAGGATTCCACCCGTCTCCTCTACGATCGCCAATGGAACATCTCAATCCCCATTTCCTTCCCCGCGCCGGCACCCCTGGTATCCCCGGCGGTACTTCCACCCTGGGGTACCACCTCATGTCTCTGGGGGGTCTGTCCGGAACACAAACCCCACTCGCTGCAGTTGCAGGAGGAACGTCGTTCGCCAATGGCTGGTCTGACTCCGGCCTGGGTCCTGGACACCGGGGCCATGGACCCGGTCCGTCTCCGATGGCAACACAGCAGTACCGTCCGGAAGCCGACATTGACAGTAGCAACCCGACTTCGCGCCCGTCAACCTCCAGTACGCACCCTTCCCATCCCTCCGGTTCCAATAGAAACAGCGGCGACGACCATGCGTCCCACCCGGAGGATGAGAATCTGGATCCCTCCGCTACCCCGGAGCACCCCTTGCGGCTTCCGCAGATGCGAGAGCGCCGACCCGAAGATTTCCAGGTGATCTGTCGGGCTAAGTATGCCGGTGACGTGCGGCTCTCACTGACCGCGGAGATTCTCCTCGACTACCCCATGCCTAGCTTCGTGGGGCTGCCCTTAAAGCTGAATATCACCGGCCTCACGTTCGACGGGGTCGCTGTCGTCGCATATATCCGCAAACGAGTTCACTTTTGTTTCCTATCAGCTGAGGATGCGGATGCGTTGATCGGCTCGGACCAGCAGGACCACGACGACCATCCCCGCAGCGGTGCAGATCCGACGACATCGCCGAAGCGTCAGGGCGGACTGCTACAGGAGATTAGGGTCGAAAGCGAGATTGGTCGGAAAGAAGACGGGAAGCAAGTGTTGAAGAATGTGGGCAAGGTGGAGCGGTTCGTTCTCGCCCAGGTTCGCCGTATATTCGAAGAGGAACTTGTCTTTCCCAGTTTTTGGACGTTCCTCGTATAATAGTCATCTTTTTGAATGAGGTTTACGAGTGATGATCACGACAATTGCCTGTTGTGGAGAGCTGGCCTGGAGCTATTGCCTTCACAGTTGTACGATATGGCGGACACAGGCTGTATAGCCGGGAAGTAGTAGCATCCAATGTCTAGGGAGGCATCAAGAACGGTAGATGTGCGGTTATGTGAATCAGATACCCACCTTTCCTAATGGAGGTTTTACTCATTAAGAGCACATTGACGAGGCCAAACGTATACATAGAGACAAAAATAAACCGAATGAAACATCTTCACAGCCGCTCAAATTCACAGAAGAACAATTTTCGGGATGCCCAAGAGCGCAGACTCCCTGACGACTCACAACCATCAAACTTCCCCTAATAACATGCGTAATACGCCTGGATACAGAGATAATGGCATCGAAAGTGCTGGAACCGCACGAACCCCACCCTCAAGACATGTTGTGGCAGGTTCAACCATCCCACGCACCCTTATATGCGACAAACCATAGCGAGCCCGGAGCTCACTTACAGGTCTTTCTTGGCGCCATCGTCAGACTTGCCAGAGACCTTGTCGCCCAGGCTATGGTATTCGCGAGTCAAGCCCTCGCACTGCTTCTTCAGAGTCTCGATGTCACGGTCCTTGGCCTCCAGCTCCTTCTTCAGACGGCCGATCTCGCCCATATCTCCGGCCTGAGCAAGACGGGCAGAATCCTTGCCGCCGGCCTTCTTATCACCCTCCATCAGCTTGACCTTCTCCTCCAGACGGAGAACCTCAAGGATCATGGTGTAGGTGCGGTTTAGGATGAGGGAGAGGAAGAGGGTGAAGCCGCAAAGGTACATGTTGCGCTGGGAGTAGAACTTGCGGGCCTGGACTTCCATGCGGTCGGTACCGATCGCAGCCGCTCTATAGTCGAGTTTACGGTTAGTGAAATGCGTTGGGGTATGCGGGGGTATTTGGATATATTCAATGTTTATTAAGGGAGCTTACCCCATGCCGCTGCCTTCCTTGTGGAAGGCTGCCACCTCCAGCTGCACCCGGTACACTCGGTTGACGCTGTCGATGAAAAGAATGAGGATGAAGATAAATGTGATCTTAGAAACAGTGGTTAGATCATTTTATGCCTGGAATGGCACTTGGATGGCATACCTTCAATCCGTATTGTAGTTTTGCTACAATCGGGCTCTCCGAGATGAAGGTGAACAGCTTGCGCTTGATGGTGAAGGGCAGAGGGATGATGAGGCCCATGAAGACCGCCATCTCGAACACCAAAAGGCAGAATACCTGTGCATATCTAGTCAGCGTACGTGTACCTTCTTTGCTGTGGACGGCTGGAGGAGGTATGTTGCGCGGCAAACCCAGACGGTGTAGGCTGCAACGTATTGACGGAAATGGGAATTCATGCTCTCTTTCCAGAGACAAAAGGAGGACGCGAGCAGGGTGACTGCAGGGTACATACGAGACTGTAGTAGAGCGTCATGGTGTCTGTCGTACGGTGGTGAGTCTTGACAGGAAGAAGTGATATGGCAGATCCAGGGGACGCGATTGACAAGTGATGCTGAGGGGGCCTGATGCAAAAGGTAAACAAAAGATTGCAGGTGTCAAGAAGAGGTGCACCCGGGGTGGATAGAGGAACAGCAAATCGAGATTAATTTTCCGAGGCTCGTGCAGCAACGGTGGATATAGTTCGAGCCAGAGAATGAAGTCACCGGGGAAAGAAGGCAGGTTGTAGCAGGGGCGAGGTGGTCTTAAAGCAGTTTTCTGGTGGGAGAAAGACGTCATCACCGCCCGGAGCTGGGTAGCGCACGTGATATGCTTGGATCTGACGTCACGTGCGATCAGCATCTCCCGAAACGGCAAGTCAGTACCTCGGACACAGTCCATGATGAGATGCAGTATCATGGAGTCTTTGCGGGGAAGACGATATGATTTCATGCCTGATCATATAGCAATTTGAGGTAAGCATCCCGAAGCACCGAGGATTGGTACATCAATCCCCTGCGATATCGTATCCGTGGTTAATTTTTTTGACACCTTGACTTTTAGGTATCCATGGTTGATTCATGTCCGAGGTATCTGGTCCGTGTAGATCAGCTATGCCGTCTTGTTCTGGTGTCTTACCACGAGCCTTATGGCTTTATGGCCATCCATTGGCCCCAATCGATGCTTTTGATGGTTTAGCTGCATTAGCGGGTTTCTTCGGAACCCCTCACTAATCAGTAATAAGGCAATGAGGCTGATGTCTAGACCCAACCACCCTCCCAAAAGAACTAAGTGGCAGTTGACGTTGCATACTATCTAACAACTTCCACCACTCTTTTCCCTTCGTCTTCACCCCTACGACTGTATTGTGTGTATCCATTATGGCATTCATCTCAGATAGAGATAAGCTCTGTGACCAATGCGCGCAAATCCCCCTCATCTCAGAAATCGTCGCACAGGGTTGGGACGTATGGGATTCACTGCAGCAAATGCACGAATCAGCCGAAAATGGGTGTCCAAGCTGCACATTCTTTTACCGCCACTTCCCCAAGCCCGGTATCGACGAACCACGCTTCCCCGATAAGATGAGCGGCGATCCGCGAACTTGGGGGCCATACGCTCCGTTGGAATGGGTCTTTCCCTTGGCAGCCGACACCCGTCGGTGAGAACCAGACCATTGCCATAGAATGCGATAAAAATGAGACACTCGAGGCGTGCAAGCAAGGGTATCCCGACGTCAACGAGGCTTCGTATCTTGTTCCTGCGGATACGTGTATGTTGGTGTAAAGCCCAGCTTGCCCGGGACATGTCTAACGAGATGATATATAGACGAGCCACTGGCAAAGACGGTTGGAGCTAGGGATGTGAGTATCGACCCTCGTACGGAAAAGGTTTTCCAAAGCATCAATCGATGGATGGGGGCGTGTTGTGGGAACCCTCCTACTTGTGAGTTTCCAGAAACGCCGGTTTTGCCAAGGTTTGTCATTGAGATTGGTCCTTCGGAGGAGACATCGGACCAGACGACGCCACATCTTCCCTTGATTGAGAATGATTGGACCCATAGAGCTGCCTATATCGCTCTCAGCTTTGTTTGGGGGGCATCAGTGCAGCCGGTCCAGTTATCACAGTCGGACAAAGAGGAGTTGAAGAATTCTATCAACTATAGTCTTTTGCCGCAGACTATCCAAGACTTCATCTACGTGGTCCAGCGTCTCAGGTTCAAATACGCCTGGATAGATACCCTCTGCATTGTACAGGATGACGAAGAGATGAAACGACAGCAGATTGCCCAGATGAAAACCATCTTCGGCAACTCCTTTTTTACCGTCTGAAGGGATCAGAAACAATCATTGAAATAGAGGGGAAGAGAATTGGCACGAGATTGAGAAAGATTCGGAGACCAGAAATATGAAGGATTTGTGTAGCTTCATCTTCCTGCCACGTTACGCTGATGATCGAAGTCTAGGTCATATACGTTCAGTAACACCCGAATTGGGCGAAAAGAAAGATTACGGAGTAGATGATTAGGATGTCATCGTGGGGAAAGCCTCTTCCTGTCGCTTCTCCATAGTGTAGATGTAACGCTATTATTTACATGTGTTTTGCGTATCTTGAAACGTCTTTCGTCTAATGACTCGCTCACCCCTCGGTTTCATAGGCATTCGACTTGTGTTTCGGCTCAAACTTGAAGTTCTTATGGGCCGGACCCAGGAACATTTCCCTAGAGCAACAATGATTAGCGCCATGCATGAGATGTTTAAGTTGAGAAGTACTTACGTGATCTTGATCCAATCCTTGTAGTGGTCACTAGCGAGCAGTGTTTCCATCTCGTTTCGGCCCTTGAAGGCCGGAGGTCGGTCCTGAATATGAGGTGGTAGGTATTCGAGCAAGCCCACGGGGACATACCGCCGGTGGAAGCTCAGCCACTCCAACAAGAAGCGTCGGGTGGTTCCAATACCATGTTCGTCGGATCCCCAAGCCTCCATACCGTACTTGGCAAACTTCTCGATAAGCGCCAGACGCTCCGACGCCGATTTATCCAGATACTGGCCTGCCTGGATTTCTTCAAAGAGCCAAGGCTTGATGATAGCTCCACGGCCAATCATGACACTGTCAACGCCGGAATTGTTGATGTGGTCGTCGTAGTCTTGGTGGGAGTAGCAATCACCATTTCCAAGGAAGTAGGTCTTGCCGCCGTTGGGCATTGTCCGTTCGTCTGGCTCGCGAATAGTATCTGTCAGTGAATCTGTCTTTTCACTGAGGTTCTTGATCAGAGCTGCAGTCTCGGAGATGTATCCCCAATCGGCTTGTTTCGTGTATCTCTGCTGTCTACTCCGGCCGTGGAGAGTGATAGCTGCGGTACCACATGGTCCAATGTCGAGCAAGTTGGATTCATATCCTCCCAAGACGAGACGTTCAACCAGCTTCTGCGCGTTTGGGGCGTTATCCTTGGTTCCCATGCGGATCTTGACGGTAATGGGGATTTCCTGGGAGACGGCGTTCATGCCTCGCAGAATCTTTTCCAGCTTGGATGGGCTGTCGAGAAGAGCAGATCCAGCCCCATCACGGAAGAGAAGGTCGATCGGGCAACCACAGTTAAGATCAATGACACGGAGATTGGGGGTGAACTTGGACAGCACCTCAGTGGCCTTGAGCGCCTGTGAGGCTTTGTTGGCAGCGATCTGGGCGCCAAACCTCATGTCCTTGGAGTTGTCGTAGCCTTCCACAATGTTGGACGGGAAGATAGTAGGAGGAAGCATTTCTGTTTCGTGGGACCTTAGCAAAGCCCATTCACCTTTGTTTCCTTGGATCAAAGGCAGACTCATTGCCATCTCCGAGTATGTGAACTGCGCACCGAGGTCGACGCAAAGTCTTCGGAAAGGCAGATTGCCCTGCGTCGTCAAAGGCGCCAGAGTAGGGGTTTCAGGCCCGAAGTAGATACGTCGCTTCTCAGACGGAAGAAACGGGGGCTCAACGTATTGAGCCCTGATATTCTCTTTCTCATCTCGGGTCAAGCCGACCTCTTCGTTGTCGGCTCTGTGCAGGGTATGGCGGTTCTTCTCCACTTGTCTAGTAGTTTTCTCCAACCAGTTGGCATAAGCGTCAGCCCTGTCTGTCTTGACTCTTTTCCTGTTCAGGGCAATCTTGTCCCCCATCGAAGCAATATTGGCGTTGCCATCCTCGGTCGCGTGCGGAACCAACGGCTGAGCTTTCTTCTTGCGTTCCTCGTCTTCGACAAGAACCAGCTCTTTTCTTCCGTCCTCGGTGTCACGCTCCGTCATATGCGAGCTAACAAAGCGGCATTTCCATCCAGAGAAGCACTTCCCCTTAGCTTCCCACACCGGGCACTTCCCACCCATCGTCGTAAGGTCATCACGCTTGTGTTCTTTCAGGTAGGTCCGCAAGTCGTGTTCGAAGTGACACTTGTCGCCGAACCGACATTCCTTCGGAGAGAATTCCGGCTCAAATGTTCGAGTCGAGCAAAGAGCCTTGTCATCTTGCGAGCTACCGAACGTGCGATGCGTGTTCTGTCCTGTGTTCTTCTTCCGCTTCTTATTATCGTCTCCGCGTTCCTCGTGGTGTGCTGCCTCGGCGGCATCGTCTGTATTTTCCTCGGGAGCAGGCGCGGGCCTAGATATGGGTATGAGGTACCTATTGAAGCATGGTTATTAGTGTCTTGCAAGGCTGATACATATGAGGGAAGCTGTATGTACTCCGCCTTGATTGGGGCAACGCCCGTTCTGCGATTGTCGACCTTTTCTACCTTGTCGTTGGACACAGACGAATCTTCAACCTTTGTCTTCTTCAAAGGCGGTTCTCCAGCGTCATCAGGAGTTGGCGCGACATTAGCCTCGTGTTCATGCGCTGAGGCTGGAACCCCCCCCGTCGCCTCCGGCTCCTGTCCGTTGGCGATTGCGGAGTGCATGCTGAAGTTGATGAACGCAAGGGCTGTTTCACTGGGGAAGGGTGTCGCGATAGAAATCTCGTCAGAAGTCGGTGTTCAATTCCAGCAACCAGTCAGCAATTCTTATCTCGACTGACGTTCCAGCAGAGCGTTTGGCATTTAGCTGTGTCGACAAATTTTTTGCGTATTCGCCGCCCACCGAAGGCGGAGATGTGTGCCTGTTTGCACCGTTTGTATTTGTCCATGTGGGGTTCCCCATTGGTGCCTGAGGATGCTGCTCCTGCTCACAAACTATACTCAGAGCACCGCACGGACATACGGACAGCTGCTCAAGCTCTGGGAGATGCTGACTGGTAGTTACAATTCAATACCACCTTTTTACAGGTGTATTTGCGGATGCATTGGCTCATGAAAAGTGCATTGTCCCCCTGGATTTCGAGATCACTACGTCATGGAGCTGTGCACCTAGGGCGCGAGGCCCAAGCGGACATGTGTCAAGCGAGGACTTGATTATATAAAATTCAGAGGAGCTGCCTATTGGAAAAAGTATGCAGAAATGCACTACCAAGGCTCAGCTGGCCACGGCAATTATCAAAGCCCATATGCTCCAAAGGATGCTGGTCTGGGCTTTCTGATACACGCAACCCTGCTCGTGGGTTTTGGGTGATGGAGGTATTGAATGTGAAATCTGAACATTATGAGAGGTGTCATACGGGACTTATAGTCGTTTTGATAGCTTTGCTTAATTCGAATGTATTGTTCTACCTTGGGATTACTTTATCGGGATTGAGTGGAAATGTTCGGTGAGGACGCTATGTGATCTATGTCAGGTGGGTAAAAGACACCTATCCCTGACATGGAGTCAAAGGGGCGTTGTCCACTGCAGACCTTACATATCAGCAATCTATGGGGATCAGGACACTGGAGGACGCTGCCCATAAAGTTCGTGGTAGCACACAATATCAGTCAGAAGCGTATAAATTGACCTTGATCAATGACGAGTTGTCGATACCTTCTCAGAAAAAGTCCGTATCCAATGACCACCAAGAATGGAAGATGTGATTTTGCACGGGTTGATTCAATCCCTGCCTGCTGAAGAGGCTATCCTGTCATTGGTGGAGATCTGTATTGTTTGAAGAAAGTATGTACATTTGTGTGAGTATTCCTTGGGTGATCCACCCCAGTACATATCCAGGCTCCCGGAACAAGGGACCGAAAGCAGGTACATCACAAAAGTCAATTACTACTGGAGTACCTGTGCGGGGTTCATTCCGTTCCCGTTGGACATGGTTTTGAATTGGAGTCGCAAGTCCTGCCACTGGGAAACCGGGAGAAACAGACGGTTGTGATGCAGTACTACCCCCCAGGGACGTTTGATAGAATGCTGCACTGTAACCTCCTCCCCCCTCCAGGGTCACTCATTACTTTTCCGTACGAAGAACGACATGGCTGGGGGAATTCCCGCCCGATCTCCTCCATTCCGCGTGTTGGAGCTGTCTCCGTTAGCTCCCTGCATGATTGGGCCGACTGGAGATGGTCGCGCGACGGTCCCGAATCTAAATGGGATAATTGAATTGGCTCGCTTGCATCCCGGACACAGTGGACAGGTCGAAGTTTAAATTGCAACGACCGTTATTGTGGCATCGGGGAGCGCAGCAGTTGAACAGGACCTCCGACAGGCCCCTGATTTAGGCCGACATTAGGCACACATCCCGTGAGACCCCCAGCTCCGTCGCCATCGCCCCCCCCTTCAGCGTCCTCCGTCCGTCAGGAGGCGGAGGGGTGGCAGACCCATGGTCGCGGACCGACAGGAAAGCGGTGTACCGACGGTGGCGGCCGCATGTGGTAGGATCTAAGGTTTGGATCGGCACGATACACTGGTGATGATGTCGTCGAGCGCATCGCGGTGGATGGGCTGTTTTCGTTCGGTACGGAGGCGGTATGCGGTGCCGTACGGAGAAACGGAATACCGCGCTGACCGTACGTGACGCGCGGGGCAGACGGTGAGATTACTGAGTGGATCCCCGAAGGCCCCCACCGGCCAATGGGCCTAGCGTCTTCGATTCGGCTCTCGCGCGTTTCTAGAAGAACTCAACGAATGGTAACAGCTCCCTGCCAAGACACTGACCCAGTCGTCCTCGTCTCGGTGGAAACTCCTCCTCCGTCACTACGTTGTCTGGTGCTCCGCCCTCGCAGGTCGAGGAAAACCGCCTGATGGCGCTTCTGCCTTCCCCCAGCCACAGGGGGTCGGAGGAAAAGTGATCAATTGCTTTCATCGGCCCCGTGATACCTCATCAAACATACAGGTAGCAATTGCCCTTGCCGATCCACCGCCGCCAAAAGCCAATGGCCGATCTTCTCAGCACTGGATTGGCGCTTGGCGACCCGATCACAAGACTCGAGGCGCATCGCTGGATTACCTAGGTATCCATGGTTTCGCAGCGGTTTCATGATCAGAATGGACAGATCGCCTGTGATCGCATGGCCTGATATATCCACGGTGTCTTCATGCACTGAACCCGACAATGCGGCTGCAGGTTGGACGGCGTGGGATCCCGGGCGCGGAGCAAATCCCTCAAGAGCCACTTATCCATGTCTCCCCTTTGCTGTCTCCTGGGATTGGCCATGAAACATGAAAACAACATGGGGGGATCACAATGCTCGGCCAGATGTTGCGGTACCCCTGCATTGGGGACTAGGCGTACAGCGCCAGCCTTGACCATATAGAGTATGGCGACAGTCTGGTCAACCCCCCCGGCCATAATAATGGGAGTCTGCTGGCGGTTGAACATGCGCGGGCGGTACGGAGGATAATCTCCACGAACCTACCGAGTACCCCATGGTCGTATTGTGATGGTCTCATGTGCCCCATCCGCTGAGGATTTTCGGTGGTGCTGTGACCATAATAAGCATACACTCGACAGCCGCATAGTATGTGCAGTGTGACTGCGTACCTCGTCCGCTCGATTGTTTATGTTGATCAGTGGCCAAGTGGTTCCTTTCTCCACAACTCTCCTTACTTGGATCACCGCACGAGGACGACCATTTGCCCACTGGCCCCAGCGCCCCCCTGAAACGGAGATATTGATCGAAGACCCAGCCCAGGGGCTTGCCACCAGCAGAAGAAACGAGAGAAAGAAACAACATGTCAACTTACGATTTGTCCTTTGCCATTGGAACTATTCTCCGAACAACTCCTGCCTGTGCTCCAGGCCGGGGACACGGCAATTCTAGCGAAGAATTACCGGTCCCTGACTCCATGACGTGAATGACTTCGACATCGTGATGCGGCTGACCGCTTGAAATTGCTCCTCGGGGGACGTACGGTATGCCCTCAAAAGCTTGCGGAATCGTCTGGGGTTGATTCGGCTTGGGCGGGAATGGTCAAATCTTGACGACACCAATCGCACGAGGGCAGAATAGTCCCCGACGACTGGAGGACCAAGTTCACGCATCGCATGATGTATCTGCGATGTACACTTCGTTTCCGGGGCAGCACACCATCACCGAGGATGCTGGGGGCAATCCACGAAGAAACCTCCCCAGACCGCCCATTTGGCTCTACCACACGGATGACGCCACGATTCGATGATGCAGTCGATGGTATGGCGACTGCGGGGTAAGAAAGGTGATTGATAAGGATGTAAAGAATGTAGGCTTATCGCCTGAACTAACCTAAGGTCGCAGGGGATTTGATCCCTAACCGCATGATCCACTGGCCCTCTCTTCTGCGTTTCCTATCCATCATGCCCCCTCACGTCGGAAGCCGTGGTTCGCATGAGGGAATCCCCCGACTCTGGACGGGTCCTGCAGGCATCCGCCCGGGCATCTTCGGCTCTCTTTCCTGGAGCTCCTGGAACTCAGGCGCAACCGTTGTATATTGCATGGGAGTGAGTCTGCGGTGGAGAAGTTGGCACTGGATACATTGGCGCAATGGCATCCGGTCAATGCTCTTAGTGTTGAACCACATGCCACGCCGGATCAAATTTTCCTGATAGTACTCCGTACGGAAGCAGTTTGAGACCTGTACAGTGAGATCCTGGATCTGGGGAGGTATAGATATTGGTAGAGTGAAGCGCCCTGTCGGACTCTCAGGATCAATCGGATGGACTATAGAAGATCGCATTGATTCCGTGGGAAGGTCCAATGCTCAGTCAATCATAATAACCCGATGGAGACCTGGACGGACAGAGAGGAGAGGGAGGAGCCAGAGGGATCAGTTCGATGGTTCTCTGTATTGAGTACGTACGTCTGAGGACTGAAAGATTACTCTGCGGTACGGTACTTGGCACGGTAATCAAACGGTACGGAGTACCTCGTCTCGGAACCCCCCAAGCAACGGGAATCCATCAAGGGCAGCCTATCCATTTGGGGCGAAGCCGGCGGACGAACTGCAACCGGGGGATTCGACACCGCTTCCAACGCGCTTGTCGTCAACGATCAAGGACGGGTTCGAGCGTCGGGAGAACTGAAGATCGTTTCGCAGACAGCGTTGCTGGGGGTATTAGACCGTCCGATCAGGAAGATGGAGGACATGAGTCAACCACTGACCTCACGGTGACATGAACCGAGTCTGGGAGTTAGGTAGTTGCCATTAGTCATGGCGGGATGACTCGTTTCAGATTTGCTTGGGCCATACGAGCACATTACCCGGCCATTACGTGGGCCGGACGGGGCAAAATGACCGCTAGCGGGCTCTCTCTCCATCATTCGTACCGTCCGTATTACTGCCAGTTGCCTCATCCTCCGAACAACCTCCTCCGAAAGCTACCTCGACTCCTCCTCCTCTCTTTATCCCCCGAGCGAAGGGTATCCCCATCCTGGATCTATCTCTGACCCCGTCCTCTCTCGTTTGCTCTGATCTCGCTGCCTCCCGCTTTCGCCCGTCTCCCGCTCCATTCTTCCAGCCCGTCTTGTTCCATACCTGCCGCCACTTTTCCCGAATCCGTCACGGTTCCGCTGCCAAAGCGGGACAGCATCCGAGGGTGGACTCTGTGTGATCCTGCCCACAACTATCTCTGTCTCGAGGTGTCGCTCCCTCACGCTGGAGACCCTCAACGAGCCTCTGCGCTGTCCTCGCCTGCTCCAGCCCTCCGGCCCTGGAGCCTACGATCGCATCTCCCCCCAGGACTCGACCCACGTTGCCACGCCTCTCGGGTCTGGCGGTACCGTCGCGCGGACCGGATAGGGAAAAGGTCTCGTTTCCTCCGTGATCTCGAATTTCGTGCGATCTCGACCTTCCCTCACACTCCTTCTCATTCCCGGGCTTTCTCCTCGTCTTGCACGGGGACGCACTCGCGCCTGATCTCTCTTTCTTCTTTCGTGACAGCTCATTCCCGACACGATGAACGGTACCAACGGGACGGCTGTCCCAATTGACATCGCCACTCGCCAGACCTCCGTCTCACCCCCGGGGCAACAGGCGTCCAACCTGACCTCGGCCCTTCAAAAGGCGAGCAATGGCGAGCGCTCGGGTAGTCTCTCCCAAGCCAACGGCATCGGGATCAATATGTTCAAAGCCCCGCCTCCGCGAAAGGATTCTATCGGCGCAGCTACCGCACAATGGGGCTCTGGAACGAAACCAATCTCAGTGTCCGGGTCCAACCGCGACAAGCAACGACGAGAGTCGCTGGCGGGAAGTTTGGTTGGTGGGATGAGCTGGGGTGGTATCTCTGTTGGTAGCTGGATCAGAGACGAGTAAGTGGTTCCTTTTTCCATCCGAAGCTGCTCCGTGTGGTGCTGTGGTTCCGCCAACACAGGCACCGCTGGCAGGAGCCATTCGCACTGGCTAACAATCACCAGTATTATCATGGCCGGCACATCTCCGTTCACATTTCAATCACCTTCGTTCCACTCCTCCTCCTACCTCCCTAAGCTGGAAGCCAACTTTATGAAAGACTTCTCGTGCTGTGGTGTCACGCTACCCACGCTGCACGACTTGTTGCAACATTACGAAGAAGCTCACGCTATGAAATCTCCCCAAGGTCACCGTCCCAGCCAGACCGACGGTCGAGCTGCCATGGCTGCGGCTGCTATCGCGCAACAGCAAAGCCAGCAGAACAACAGCCCAGCCCGTGGTCTGCAGCCCGACAGAAACGTAGATATGCAGCGAAAGCTCAACCAGAGCCTTCAACCTCAACCGCATGTGGATATCGATACCATGGATGATATGGAGTTGGATGAGCCCATGGGTGATAATGATTCCTCCACTTCCCAGCTGTTCTCGCCTCAGTCGCGCGACGGAAGCCAAGGACCGTTTGGAAATCCCAACCCGAGAGCCCCGCAATTGAACCTTTCGATGCTTCCCAGTCACCAAGGATTCAAGAGCTCTCAGCCAGGCACCCCAGTGGGCTCAGCCCGACCTCTCTCGCTGCAGAATAATCCTACAGTTTCCTCCGTGAACACGCCAACTCTGATGGCCAACCCTCTGCAAAACTCGCAGTTCCGCAGCACACCTGATTCCTCCGCCCCTGGTACTCCGGCAGAGCTGGATGAAAGTATGATGGGTGGATTTGGGGACTTATCAATGCAGAACCCTATGATGCAGGCGCAGTCGCAGTTCTCTCGGTTTTCGAGTAATAACGACATGGTCGACCTCTGCATTGACGAACCCGCCAAGCGATTGTTCAGTCCAACTGGAGGCATCAATACTCCGAATGCTCACTTCAAGCTGAGCGGGGCTCAGTACGGACCTAATAGCGATATTGCGCGACGCATTCGCGAACAGCAGTTATTGGCGGGAGTGCCTGATACCACTGCTCTACTTCCCAACGAAGAACCCAAACCGTTCCGTTGTCCGGTCATCGGATGTGAGAAGGCATACAAGAACCAGAATGGGTTGAAGTACCACAAAGCTGTAAGTGTCATGATTAGTTTGACTTATATGATCTATACCTAACGCCTTCCAGCACGGCCATAACAATCAGCAACTGCATGACAATGCAGATGGAACGTTCTCGATTGTCAACCCGGAAACCTCCGCACCGTACCCCGGCACCCTCGGCATGGAGAAAGAGAAGCCCTACCGCTGCGAAGTGTGTGGCAAGCGCTACAAGAACCTGAACGGGCTGAAATACCACAAGTCGCATTCACCTCCATGCAACCCCGAATTTCAACTTGCCGCCGGTCGCAGCCTGCAGTTTGGCGGAGGCGTCATGCAGGGACAAAATATTAATGTTGCCGGGGCTGGCCTACCTGGCATTGGTGAAGAAGGCCTCTTATAATCTAGAGCGCCTGGAAGATGAAACCGCACGTGATTTTTCTCTTCGACATCCACATAATTCACTCGATGACATGTTTCTTCATGGCCCTTATCGACATACGATTTAATGACGGGTTTGGTGGCTTGGAGTTAAATTTGGTATGAACATCCTGTCAGCTGCGCTTCTGGACGACCGCGGTTCGACCTGGTAATAGATACGTCCTTTGGCAAGTCTTTTTTCGCAAATGACTTATTCTTTCGATACTCGCTACGCTTATCGGTATGAGAGGGTTCGGACCTTGCTTGTTTCTATTTGTTTTGCTTTGCTTTTCCTGTGTTGTGTCCCGTGGAAGGTCAAGCTGAGTTGCGCGTGCTTTCTTTCCTATTCTTTTCGCCTTAATACATCTTAACAGGTTGTTTGCGCTCGGCTTCGCGTCTGATTCTTCCCTGGAAGGGCAGAGAATTGAGATGCCGAAAGACTACTATCTTTTGGATTCATGGGACGATCCTCAGGTCGAAAGCAAACGCCAAAAAGGAAAAGAGAAACAAATATTTCTTTTTTTCTTAAGGACATACAATCACGAAAGGTCGCTCCATGTGTGCTTTCAACTTGTCCTCCATGGAAATCTGGTGCTCTTTCTTCCCTTGACCACAACCGAACGGAAAGATGTGGAGAGCAATGACCGGCTTACTGGCGTCAATTTTGTAGATATGGGTTGTGAGATTCTCTTCTCGATTTTTGTTCTTTCCTTGATCTACCTTGTTTTTATTTTTTGGTTGGTTACTGGTTCTGCCTATAAGTTTGTTTGTTTTCAGCTCATGCTTTTTGTTCTTCTGCCTGTTTTGTGGGTGTTGGAGGTGAACCTGGGAGTTTTACTCATGTTGAACCTGTGCTGGACGTTTCTGTTTTATAGAATTTGCTTGCTTCTACTGTTCTTTTTGATTCCCATTGTTTTTTTTTTTGTGCTCTTGCTTGTTGTTCGTTCCAGATTCCTATCTATCACACAAAGAAAAGTTTTGAACATTCCAGATGCTGGTCCTTGATCTTGTAGAACATTCATTGGCTATTCCTCATTTATGGAACTACTTTCTACCCCTGTAAACTATGGCTTATCCAGTTATCTTGAACTGGGCGGGTAGAAGAGTTCAAGAACAATGCATACAAGTAGATCACTACCTTGTTTCATTCACGTAAGGCTGATTAATCTAGTACATCCTGAAATGGAAAAAAAAGATGGGAAAGAAAAAAAAAAACCATCCCCTGCCTGCATAAGCGCCGTGTGCATCCAAATTGGAGGAATTGAAAATTGCCTCAAGGTCAGGTACGAAACGTAAGAAGAAAAAATTGAGAAAGAAGAAGATGGTCAAGAATGAAGAAAGAAAGAAGGGGAGGGATGGGAAACAATCATGTGTCAGGTTCATCGTATCACAAGTCATCCATTGTTCGTTCGGTTCGATCTGAGGGATGTTGGATTTCCTGTCCGCTTGGTGAACGAAGACTCGTAACCGAGTTGGGGAGGGGGTTTGTTCGCAGACGGAGATAGAGACAAATCGAAGATGTTTTTGTTTACAAAATTGGAAAAAAAGATGTTGGAAGGCATACATTGAAAGGGAGGGGGTTTCATTGGAAAGGATGAGGACGGTGGCTTTTGAGACCACAGCACTCACGTGTAGGTCTACCATATGAATTCGAGTTCGCCATGGGCTCTACCGAAGACATACCAACTTGACGACTAGAATCCTGGACCTACATCGTGCAGATCTACCATTCGAATTCGCCCTGGCCTTTGTGGAAGACATACCTGGGCAAAACATTAGCAATCGATAAGTCCAGAGATAGGTTTGTGGGAAACAGGACCAGACTTACTCTTTACCACCTGTTGTGAGAATTCCGTCTTTCAACGTACACTTCCACTTATTCTTAACTCTTTGAACCTTGTCATATGTACACAACATGACTTGACCGACGGAGTCCTCAGCATCGTGATCGTCCGCGACGAGGTCATCGGGATCGTCCAGGTCGGAGTTGATGGCATCTTCGTCGTCTTCTTCTTTATCATCGTCCCCGCCGGGCCCATCGAACTGAGCTTTGGACGATGTGGAGGCTGATGGTGCGGCTCTTGATGCCGTGCGCTCTTCCAAAGGTAAGAGAAGGCCTCCGCCCTCAAGTTGGAGCATTTGTTGCTGGAGGTGCTCGCGAAGCATGCGGTCACCTTCTCCACCCTGGCGTGTGGCGGCTTCCCGTCTGCGCGCAACCTCCGCCTTCCAATCTGACAACGGATCATCCGTAGCACCATCCGTTTGAGTGTGGTTGACGGGAGGTTGCGACACGGGAGGATAGCCGTGCTCCTGCTTTATCTGTGGTTGGCCGTTGGACATGGGCGGCATGGCATTCTGAGGACGCGGCTGGCCAGGCATGCCCATGGGAGCGGACTGAGCCTGCAATTGACTGACGGAGTGGGCAGCAGCGGCACCGTATCGCTGATGGAGTATACTGGCGGCCCGCTCGCGCGCAGATTGCGGATTCGGTGGTGCGCCCCCGGGCATCATACTGTTGGGAGGCAGTGACTGGCCGTTCAGACCGGGTTCGGTTTTGATGTGCGGACCCTGGCCCATGGGGTTGGCGGCGCCGACAGGGGCTTGCATGGGAGGGGCGGTCGACGGCATCGACTGCGGGAGAGCTTGTTGGGAGACATGCTGCGGTTGTTGCTGTTGCGGGTGCGGGGGTGGTTGTTGGTGCTGAGGAGGTTGCTGTGACTGAGGAGATGGCGAGGGTCGTGGAGCGTTGGAGGGGACGGTCGCAGACGGCGGGAGGATTTGGTTCTGGGTCTGGGCTTGGTTCTGGGTCTGAGGAGCGGGTTGAGGCGGCGGGGGATCCCAGGGGAAATGGGCGACGCCGAGGGAGGAGAGTTTTTTCTGCCAGCTCTGTTGAGGGGGAGAGGGTTAGTTTAGTATTGCGTGTCGGAGCGATCTAGAGGAGAGGTGGTGAGGAGGCTTGGCGCCCTAGACGGAGGCGGCAACGGGGCGGGCGGGTATAAAGAGACTCAAAAGCAGGCGGTTCCCCCAGAGGCAGAGCCGCTTCCCGCAACTCACCCCCGCTTTGACGCCGCCCTTCCCCCAGCAC